>JACVVK020000216.1:160000-185000 GCA_018292915.2 Batillaria attramentaria | reverse complement strand
CACAGACCCGTAGCATGCATGCATTTTTCGTGGCAGTTTTGTGCTCTGCCACCAAAAATGCGTGCTTGTTGCGGCAAGGGAAAATGTACTGGTGCTGGTGAATGCGACAGTTTTCACCGCTTCTGCGCACACTGTAAAATAACACGGGGACCTCAAAGTTGTTCGCAACTGTCCGCTTTCCTTGTCATCGAGTATTTTTGTTTTTTTCCATCTTCGGCATCACTTAGCTCGGCTCGGTCTCGGTTACCCCGACTTGGCCGTCATCGCAGGGGCCTAGAGTTATCGACGGACCCGGAACAGGGTAGACGTGGTAGGAATTGAGTTAACTTTCCTTTCGGTCTTCGGTTCACTGACAAGAACGCAGGCATGGCAGAATTTTTTTTTTTTGCGACTTGAATTTCGATTTAGTGAAGATAACACATTCCTTGGGCAATTTTGGGGTCGAACAAAAGTGGGTATGTGGTGTTATATAAACACACACTGGCTGATGCAATACGACGTAATACTGCTTCGTTCTTAATGAAGCGTATGTCGAGACGTGAACATGACTCTTATGATAGCATGAACTGTTTATGTCCCCGTATATATCAGTGTGGATAAATATGTGGTAATAGATGTCACACAGTTAGTTTATCCAGGGGTTGTGAGCACAGCAGGTGACATTTTACGATTTATCGGAATGATGGCAAGTTGTAAAAAAAAAAAAAAAAGTTAAAAAAAATGGAAAAAAGGAAAAAGAAGAACGAAAACAGAAAAAAGAAAGAAAGAAAGAAAAAAGAAAGAAAGAAAGAAAGAAAGGAAACAAAAGAAAGAGAGGGAAAAAAAGAAAAGAAAGAGGGAAGCAGAAAGAAAACACTGGTTAGAAAGCAAACTCACATTGTAAAAACAGAATTATTACGACATATCTCACACTTACTTTTTGGTTGGGGGGGGGGGGATGCGTGGGTGGATGAGTGAAAAAGAAGAAGAAAGAAAAAAGAAAAAAAAGAAAAAGAAAGAAAAAACGGAAAAAGAAGAAGAAAAAGAAAGAAAGAAAGAAAGAAAGAAAGGGGGGGGGGGGGGAGAAAAGAAAGAGGTAAGCAGAATGCAAACACTGGCTGGAACACTATCTCAAATTGTAAAAACAGAATTATTACGACATGATTAAATATCTCACACTTACTTTTTGGTTGGGGTGGGGGGGGGGGGAGGGAAGGGGGGATGCGTGGGTGGATGAGTGGGATGATTGCGGGTGCACACTCAGAAAAAGTTCTTCTATCTGTATTCTTCAGGAGGCAAGAAATGGCAAGTGTGGGTTAGGGCCGTCTTCCGTGTTTCAGCAGTTCCAAGACAGACAACAGTTTGTGTTCTGATGAATTAGAGTTCCATCCAAATCATGATGTGTCGTGTACAAGCTACAGACAAGTCAACAAAGCTAGAAGTAATCCAGAGTGTTCAACTGAGGGGCTGGGGTGGGGTGGTATTTGGGGGTTTAACGTCCTTTTCCACCACATACGGGTGATATCAAAGACGTGGCAACGATGAACAGCCAGCACAAAATATTTGGCCCCAGCTGGGATACGAATTCACGACCCGAGCATTAGAAGTCCAACGCTCTACCATTCGGCCACCCCGGCTCCCCTGTGTCGTGTGCAAGTTACAGACAAGTCAACAAAGCTAGAAGTAATCCAGAGTGTTCAACTGAGGGGCTGGGGTGGGTGGGTATTTTGGGGGTTTTAACGTCCTTTTCCACCACATACGGGTGATATCAAAGACGTGGCAACGATGAAACAGCCAGCACAAAATATTTAGCCCCAGCTGGGATACGAACTCACGACCCGAGCATTAGAAGTCCAACGCTCTACCATTCGACCACCCCTGCTCCGTGTGTCGTGTGCAAGTTACAGACCAAGGTCAACAAAGCTAGAAGTAATCCAGAGTGTTCAACTGAAGGGGGGGTGGGGGGATGGTATTGGGGGTCTTTAACGCCATTTTCCACCACATACGGTGATATCAAAGACGTTGGCAACGATGAAACAGCCAGCACAAAATATTTGGCCCCAGCTGGGATACGAATTCACGACCCGAGCATTAGAAGTCCAACGCTCTACCATTCGGCCACCCCGGCTCCCCTGTGTCGTGTGCAAGTTACAGACAAGTCAACAAAGCTAGAAGTAATCCAGAGTGTTCAACTGAAGGGGGGGGGGGGTGGTTATTTGGGGGTTTAACGCCATTTTCCACCACATACGGGTGATATCAAAGACGTGGCAACGATGAAACAGCCAGCACAAATATTTTGCCCCAGCCGGGATACGAACTCATGACCCGAGTATTAGAAGTCCAACGCTCTACCATTCGGCCATCCCGGCTCCCCTCAACAGTTATAGAGCGGGTCCAATAATTATACCCTCTGATTATAATTGTTGGGGTCCAATAACTTTAAAGTTACACGGGGAAAGGGGAGGGTTGGGGGGGGGGGCACATTACTTGGGGGGTCCATTAACTTTACCATACCGGCCGCATCATCACACTAACCCCTGCTTGTGAAATCATTCTTCCTGGCCTGGCATGCCGCTGCTTCTGACATTAAAGGTGAGAGTTGCCGATTACTCGTTGCCCTGATGCGTCCTGAAGATTGGGTAATTGCCGGCTCAGTGAGAGTGTAGACGGAGACGTCAGGCATCTATGTTTATTTACCGACCTATCACTTAGAGCGCGAGTCCGATCAGGGCGCCGCCATGTTTGTTGGTTTGGGACGACCTTTCGCGCCCGCCAAAATAGTCTCGGTGCGCATGGGGGCACTCTAAATGCCGCGTAAAAGCCGTCTGGCGATGAGAGAGTCATGAAGATAAAAGGCTCTCCGGTTTTGCCCTGTCAACATATTGTCCCAAAATAGGCGAGGGAGAAATGTGCTGCGTCATCGCCTTTTGGGATAGTCAGAGTGGGTGAGTGTCTGACGGCTTAACGTCCTTTTCTACCATATTCAGTGGGTAATACCACCGTTATTCAGTTGGGTAATACCACACTAGCCGTTTACTCATAGCGGGATAAGGATCCCATTAGGCCGGGCAATCCGTCCAGATCCTAAACAACAAGCTGTTGTTTGCACACAAACACTTTAAACCATCCATTTAATCGGCCATGTGGATCGCATTAGAAAGTTTGTGCCCAGGCCTCCAGTAGGCACGGTAATACCATATTTGGTAATACCAAAGACGGGGCAACGAGAAAATATTTGGCCTCAGCCGGGATTCGAGCTCACGACCCGAGCATTGAAAGCCCAAGGCTCTAACGCTCGGCAACCCCCCGTTCCCCTGGAGTAGTAGTCAGACACCTTTGACATTTTGCGACTTCTAACGACAGTAAGTTAGAAATAAAGGGTGAGCGGTGGTCTATTAGGTAGCGCGTCGGATTTAGCCGCTGCGCTACTGAACGGCCGTCACCAGTGTCATGGCGATGAAGGATGGGTTCGAGCCCAGGTCGAGCTTGTGATGTGTGATACCGGTTTGTCCTGGCTGCACTGCACCGCGGCGACGCGTTTTCCCCCCGGGGAAGCAGCCCGAATTTCCCGTAAGGGACAATAAAGTAGGTTCCACACAATTCAAAATGCTTTGACAGTTGTCACATGGTACCTATCTTCAAACCAAGACTGACCTTACTCAAAGTGGTGCCTTTATACATGCAATGCTATCTGAAGTCAGAAAACTGTATTAATTTACACAAATCTGCATGGGCAACCATACCAGCATTTTGCTGCCAAAGCGACTGAAACGGCGGTCCCCACTGAAGACGGCCAAGGGAGGCTGCCTTAAATTTGTCAGATTGAGGAGAGTGACCGATCCTGCCTGCACAAATGTTGCTCCGATATCTGCCACTGACCCAGCAACATCTGCACAAACAAATGCAGTTAGAATATCACAACCTCTGTGACGTACGGCGCTGTGTAAATAGGGACGCTCAAGAATACACCCAAACTATAAACTCAATCCCTACCAAGTCAGTTTGGGGTTGTGCAGCAGTGTCCTCACTAAAAAAAACCAAAAAAACCCAAAAACAACAACACACGTAATTGAATTATGTCTGCATGGAATTACATTTGGCTTCGTGCGAGTGTTGCACTTTGACTATACTCGTGTTTGCTCGTGAGCCGCCAAGGAACCGTTAAACTTGCCTAATTTCGCATACCGGGCCAAAACCGAAAAAGAGTCAAAAACGTGGGATACTCGAAATGTGCTATCAGGATTAAGATAAAGAAAGAAAAAAATCAAGAGCTTTTCGCTGTTTTCTACAATTTTAAATGCTTCACGGATTTTATCTTCACCCGTCCACGTCAACCCTTTTACACATTTTTTTCTGGGGGAACAACCTGAAATTTCTGGCCACAAAATTAGATCAAGTATTTACTGCATTGCAACACCCGACAGGAACAGGTGACTGAGACTGTATTGGATGAAAAAAAAAAAAAGTGAACCAAATACAGAAAATGAAACCATTATCCTTCCGCGTCGATGTAATCCGCGACATTCTGGCACTTTTGTGTGAGTGAATTAAAGATACTGGTTCAGCCTGCGGCCACTTAAAGCTAAGTCACACGTGGCGAGTTTGTTCGCCAGCCAGCGGTAAAATGCACTCCCAGCCAATTAAATCGGCTCGCCAGGGGCACTGACGCGCCACGCCGTCGGCTCGCCAGTGAACACGGTCCTATTTTTTCCTCGCCACGCCAGTCAGTCGCCGCTGACCGCGCGCTATCGCTTTGTGTGTATTGACCAGCGTCAGGCCGGCGGCGCAGTCCGCTCACTGCACGCTTTTTTATCGTGTGAACAGAAAAGCCGTTCGGCGAGCGTGAGAAGTCTCCGCAGGCTCTCAGCGTGTGCTGCAGCACTTAGAAACATGCACAGTTCCAACCTCAGTTGCAGTCAGGTTGGCGTGTAGCAGACACACACAGCTGGTAACGGGACCGAATACATGAAGCGCTCTGGTACAGGTTGGCAAACACAGTTCTCCCTATTCGCATGGTGAACAGAACGCAAATGCACGAAACCTCGAAATGCGTGTATATTCCCTATTACTAGTATTAGCCTCAGGCATCAGAGTCACCCCTAAAAATGCTTCGATCTAGAATTACTATGCACAAACCATTCAAGGGCACGTACCTGACAGGAGTTAGAAAAAAATAAGCCTCCTTTCTACTCAGGCCTCACTAGAGTAATGCTAGTCTACTTTCTGTTTAGGCCAGAAAGCCACTTCACCCAAATCCACTCATGTCATCTTTGCCTCTCTTGTGCGCAAAAAGTCACAGCTTCACTGACAGCTTGCCTCCTCTTGCTGCCCCCTGGCATGCACCTTGCCCTACCAAATACAAAAATCACGAAAATCAAAATTACCAAAGACTAGCACACTCGCAAAACAGGGTACTCCAGACAAACACCAAACTTGACGTCACGCTCAATTTGTGTCCTGACGTCACAGTAACCTAGTCAGCATACTGCCATTAAAACGCCTTACTTTGTTACTAAACAGACTTTTTATAGACTATTTTTTAGTGTGGAGGCACTCACAAGCACACCGGGAAGCTGCCTTCTGTGACTGATTACAACAGGAACATATCAGGAAAATGAAAGAAAGAACTTAAGTTTTTATTTATGACAACCAAAGCCAGACATCCAACCAAGAAACTTCACAAATATCCGTTCAGCACGCTCCATACCCTGTTGCGAAGGAGTGGAAGAATGTTGCTAGGCCCCCAAGCCACTTCTGAAAATGCCGCTTTCCATTTGCACATCTAGATAGAACACAGACAGAATGTGGGGGTCATCAGATAAGGGCGGAGCGGCTCTCATGGCTGTGGTCTGCTCCAGTCTGTATCGGCGATGCTGATCTCTGCACTGTGCTACCAAACAGACCCTATACACCAACATCCGAAATCGCATTTTCAGTCTCTCTAGAACTTAAAGGTCTGCAATCTCAGCAAAAAGCCGCAAACACTGCGCTTTTTTTTCTTTTTTTTTTAAAAACTGCGACTCCTTCGACTGTGCACAATCCAGGCAACTTTGTCACAGTTGCAGAGTTTTCAGCGCTTCGGGGACCCTTATAAAACCAGAGCACGAGTTTGTCGTGACATTATTTGGCTTTTGGTCAGTGAGCGAGACACATCGCTACAGTGTCTAGCGGATGTTGAGTGCTGCACGATCTTTCTCGCACCGTGTCAAAACGCAAACTGAGCTGTGAAATCAGGCTGCCCTTGGCTTTTACTGGGGTTTCAGGGACGCTGAAAACTCTGCAACTGTGACAGAGCTGACTGCTTGCACGGTCGACTCTGTAATTTTTTTTTTTACACTTCGGAAAGCTTTTTGTTGTGAGCTTAGATCTTTAAACGCTCGTATTCCCAAATCTCTAGGTTTCACGCTGATGTACAGAAGCCAGCCGTTTCACTCGTGAGTGCGCATGTACTTTCGAAACAGTCCATCTGAAAGGTCTGCAATCTCAGCAAAAAGCCACGAACAGTGCGTGTTAAAAAGGACCTATCCGACTGAACAGCCGGAATTCACAGACAACGCTGTCACAGTTACAGAGTTTTCAGCATCCCTGAAACCCCTATAAAAGCGAAGGGCAGCCTGATTTCACAGCTCAGTTTGTGTTTTGACATTGAGCGAGCAAGATCGCAATGGCTAGTTTCTCGTGCAGCACACAACACCAGGTAGGCGCTGTAGCGATGTGTCTCACCCACTGACCAAAAGCACAATGAAGTCACTGCAAACTCACGCTTTGATTTTATAAGGATCTCCGAAGCGCTGAAAACTCTGCAACTGTGAGAGAGTTGCCTGCATTATGCACAGTCGCAGGAGTCGCCTTTAAAAAAAACTAACAAACAAAAAAACACACAATGTTTGAGAATGCAGACGTTTAATGGTTAGTAGAACTGTGAATACGCTGCCGTCCGCTGACTGGAAGAGAAATTTGAAATTCTTCAATTCATAATTCAGCGGTTGCCCGCAACTCTTGCTGACTCCTCGATGTTGGCGTCGTCTGAAGCCTTCTGTTGGCTCAGTACCAGCCTGTGAGATGCTGTCACTGTGCAGGTGCCCCTCGATGGGCCCGACATCAAACGACTCAAGGTACACAAAAACAGACTCAACAGAAATTGACTATGGGCAGTAAGGGGTTCAGCCTAGACTTGTAAGACCTAGATTCATTATCATTGTTATAACTGCTCTCCTGTTTGCTATCTGTCTGCAGTATGGCGTGTTCTCGACGGATGTTGACGACTATTTCGTGGAGCCGCTGTGGAACCACACGAGTCTGCTGGGGCAGGAGGGTCACCCCCACCTCGTCTACTCCAGGTCTTCCATCAAGAGTAGCGAGTTCCGCGCTCACTGTGGCGTCTCCGGTCAGTTCGGACTCCTCTTGGTTTCGCTTTTACTTTGATCCCCTGGTAACTTGTGGTAACTGGTAAATGTGGTAAACCGTTAAATTCGGGCCGACCGTCGGGGGTTCTGTCCGGGTACTCAGGCCGGGCTTTGCTTTGGAAATGTACAGCCAACATTTGTTTTGTTTCACTACATGGTGTTTTTGAACACATCGCTCTATCCTCAGCCTGTGTGTGTGTGTGTGTGTGTGTGTGTGTGTGTGTGTGTGTGTGTGTGTGTGTGTGTGTGTGTGTGTGTGTGTGTGTGTGTGTTTCCCCTCTCCCTGTTCATCTTTCAACGTTTGTTTGGTGCTCTTGGCACGTGAAAACGTTGGTCACCGATAAAATGACGCAGAGCCTACGGTCAATGTTTATTGTGGGTGAATTGAGCCAATTACAGAATCGGAAGAGTCACCTGTTGTTGTTTATGAGGTGATCAGTTTACATCTGAAGACGTCTTTGATGGTGGCACATGCTTTCTGTTGATTCGTTTCAGCCCTGGAACCTCAGTCGTATTTGAGTTCGAATGACCACTTTAGTAACTTGGCACAGGTTTGGGGAGTGATGCGTTGACCTGTTGTCATTAACCGATATAAAATTAACTGACTTATTTTGGAAGTGTCTGCTCCCCCCCCCCCCCGGCACACGTTGTTGTGGGGGTGAACACATGAGAAAAATCAAGTTATTCGGTCTTAGCTTTCAGGCTGAGAAATCCTCTTACAATTTGTTTAATGAGTGTGTGTGTGTGTGTGTGTGTGTGTGTGTGTGTGTGTGTGTGTGTGTGTGTGTGTGTGTGTGTGTGTGTGTGTGTGTGTGTGTTTAGTGTAGTGTAACCACTTTATTAGTCAGTGACTCAACCATTCAATCGTGAATCTATTCTATAAGAGTCCTACCTTTTCAGACTACCAGAGAAAGAAGTACTTATGGCTGAAGCAGAAATCGCCAGGGATTTTCAACGAAGTTCTCAAACCCACGCGCCGGGTGGTCACGTGGCGAACGCTGCACGAGAGACTCAGGCTGAAGCACAAGTTGCTAACGTCTAGGCGCGGATCCAGATCCAGATCCACATCCAGTTCCAGTTCCAGGGTCCCATCCCAGGCCGGCTCTGGGCTGCGTTCACGGCGCCGCCCGCGGTCAGTGAGCAGGGAACGTCACGTGGAGACGCTGGTGGTGATAGACAAGAAGATGGTGGATTATTACGAGCAGCACCACGATGTGCGTCACCCGGAGGGCATCACCGCGTACGTGTTAACCATCATGAACATTGTAAGTACCTACCACGGACATGCAAATTTAGTATCGTTAAGCCGGCCTGCTCTTAACTGGGCACTGTGACAGCGCGCGAAACACACATGTGCACATCACAGTCGTTGCGCTCGGTGTGTCTACTAAATACAAACCTGAACTCACTGAGCTGTGCTCGGTGACAGACCGATTGGAGATGCACTGTCCGCCATGTTTGCGCGCCGAGTGACGTAGTACAGCCAATCAGAATCTCTTGTGGAAACCACAGTCACCGGGTTGTGGCTATTTGAAATCCAGGTTGCTGTGATGACGCCACAGCGGCGGAACCCCCCCCCCCCCCCCCCAAATCACAACTGTGTCACAACTGTGGACAGCACTGTGGCGCTCCGCAGTGCTCAGTTAAGAGCCGGCTTTATGCTACAGTCACATAAAGGATACTATGATCCTACGGCGCCCGTAACTACCAAAATCCTGGGGTGTCCGCACGGCTGCTGCGCATGCGGCCGTTGCAAGGCACACTTGAGGATTTTTACACGCCGTAGGGCCTTGCAGCAGATGATAACGTGGAGTATAGTAACTGAGATGAGATCGCGGGTTCGAATTTGAATTGTGTGAACGGAATACGCGATGAATGCGTGTGTTCATGTTACGTGGAGTTTTGTGGAATAGTTCACAATTGACTGTGTTCATGCTATGTAGTGTTGTGGGGGAGTACATGGTGATTGCGTGTGTGTTTATTTGACGTAATTGTTTTACGTAAAAATTTTACGATGTGTGCCGCAGTACGTGTGTTTATATCCTGTGGAGTGGTGTGGAATACGTGTTGACTGCGTGTGTATTTATTTTTTTGGTATTGTGTGCAGTACGTGTATATTTGTCATGTGGAGTTGTGCGGAATACGTGATGGTTGCGTGTGTTCGTGTTACGTGAAATTGTGTGGAATACGTGATGATTGCGTGTGTTCGTGTTAGGTAAAACGCCGTGTGGAATACGTGACGATTGCGTGTGTTTGTGATACATGAAACTGTGCAGAATACGTGATGATTGCGTGTGTTTGTGTTACGTGGAGTTGTGTGGAATACGTGATGATTGCGTGTGGTCATGTTACGTGGAGTTGTGTGGAATACGTGATAACTGCGTGTGTTCGTGTTATGTGAAACTGTATGGAATACGTGATGATTGCGTGTGTTCGTGTTACGTGAAGTTGTGTGGAATACGTGATGATTGCGTGTGGTCATGTTACGTGGAGTTGTGGAATACGTGATAACTGCGTGTGTTCGTGTTATGTGAAACTGTATGGAATACGTGATGATTGCGTGTGTTCGTGTTACGTGAAGTTGTGTGGAATACGTGATGATTGCGTGTGTTCGTGTTACGTGAAGTTGTGTGGAATACGTGATGATTGCGTGTGTTCATGTTACGTGGAGGTCAGGTGGCCAAGCTGTACCATGATCCGTCCATCGGCAACGCCATCAACATTGTCGTCACCAGACTCATCATCTTCACCGGAGATAAAGTAGGTACACGTATTTATAAAAGCGGATAAAACGTTAGCTTGGTACTTAGGAACAATATACACAACAACAAGGGCAAAAACAGCCCTTCCCCACAACCCCCCACCATCCCCCCTTACAAAAAAATAAAAAATAAAAAAATCCAAATTTCAGTTTTAATTCAATCCAATTCCTTTATCATCCCAGTTTTGGGAATTTGTTTTTTTTTAAACAGTGGCATTAAAAATAGAGTGTTAAACTCTCATGAAGCGGATGCATGTATGCACCTCTCTTCCCCCCCCCCCCCCCCCCACACACACACAAGTGCACATGCACACACACCCACACTGTTCCACCCATCAGAAGCATTCAGCAGTCTGATGGCCGACAGGACGAAACTTGACTGAGTCTGCAAATACAAGCAAAACATGTAAACGAACAACACCACTTTCGGCTGACAAGAAATGTTCACAGAATGCAAAGCTCATCGCATATATATCATGTCGCAACTGACACAGTCTTCTTCGATTATTTTTTATAAGAGAAAGTCGCGTAGCTTGCTTTTAGTTAGTTCGGGCAACCCATGAGTGATCGGGGAAGCCATGCCTAGCTTTTAGTATGCTTATGTGATCCTCTGAAACTTGTCGAAATGATGTGAACACTGTGTGAAAATATTGTATCCTCAGTTTTGTTCTTATAAAATTGCCGTTCCTGTTAGGGGGACCAACTACCTCAGATCAACCACCACGCAGACAAGTCTCTGGACAGTTTCTGTCGTTGGCAGCATCGTCTGAACGACCACCTGAACCTGTCAGACGACCAAACTCACCACGACAACGCTATCCTCATAACCAGGTAATTAGACCATTCCACACCTTGCAATCAAAGGGCTGAGCCCTCAGATTTCAGCCAATTGCTTGCCGCTGCGTAAAGAGCACAACACGTGGCATGGTCTGGCAAACTTTCTTGCCAGACACCACAAAGAGGGAAGCACGTGTGGTTTGATATGACTGAAACGTGAAAAGAAAACAGTAAGTCCACGACGTCATTGAGGAAAAGACTAATACGTCAATCTCTTCCAAATCACACGTTTTCCCATACAGTGACGTCATGGACGGTACTGTGTTTTGCCTATACTCGGCTGAGTAAAGGGGCGGGGCTTTGGCCTCGGGGTTTGCCGCGTGGAGTCGTCTATTACATGTACCACCACTGCAAAATTCAATGTGACACATTGTCAACAGTTTACTCATGGCTTGTTGCGAGGTGAGCAATTACCAAATTAACAGTCGTAGGCCTAGTTCTCCTAGACGTCAGAAATGGCAGCGAAGCTTGAGTAGCTGTCAAGAAAGTGCCGTTACTAAACCCTTCAATAATTCTCATTATACCCGGTGGCCGAACGGTAGAGCGTTGGACTTCTGATGCTCGGGTCGTGAGTTCGTATCCCGGCTGGGGCCAAATATTTGTGCTGGCTTTTTCATCGTTGCCCCGTCTTTGATATCACCCGTATGTGGTGGAAAAGGACGTTAAACCCCCAAACCCCCACCCACCCACCATCATTATACCCCTTCTTCTGTTTCTACGTAACCAATTGATAGGATTAGTATAACTACACATTATAACT
This sequence comes from Batillaria attramentaria, assembly GCA_018292915.2. Lineage (NCBI taxonomy): Eukaryota > Metazoa > Mollusca > Gastropoda > Batillariidae > Batillaria > Batillaria attramentaria. The sequence goes on along the minus strand of JACVVK020000216.1, from coordinate 173,257 downwards.
GAGTGACGACTGCTTTCTTTGTAACTTTCCAGATACGACATCTGCACATATAAAAACGAACCGTGCGGGACCCTTGGTAAGTAAAATTTCCCTTCATATTTTCTTTTACTCTGTTACGTTGTCGGTCGTTACGGCGCAAGTTAGCGTTTTAGCTTACAATGAAATCTTTGACTTCCAGATGTACATGTACTGCCAGTGTGTTCATCCACTCCTTGTCTATGACTCCCATTTTGACTCTTTACAAATATCAGACATACAGAACCGGCACTGTGGATGTGCCTCTATGTTCCTAAAGCCGGCTCTTAACTGGGCATTGCGGAGCGCCACAGTGCTGTCCACAGCTGTGACGCAGTTGTGATTTTGGGGGTTTCCGCCGCTGTGGCGTCATCACAGCAACCTGGATTTCAAATAGCCACAACTGTGACTGTGGTTTCCACAACAGATTCTGATTGGCTGTACTACGTCACTCGACGCGTAAACATGGCGGACAGTGCATCAGTCTTCAATCGGTTTGCCACCGAGCACAGCTGTGTTCAGTTTTGTAGTTAGTAGACACACCGAGCGCAACGACTGTGATGTGCACATGTGTGTTTCGAGCGCTGTGCCCAGTTAAGAGCAGGCTTAAGGTTGTTTACCAGATAGAAGGATGTTTCTTTTGGCCATCGCGACCGGCCGTAACGGGTTTTCGTGACTTTGTGGCTTCTACTATTAGAGAAATACGAGTTTCTTTGAGCCCACGGTCCATTCCTGAACAGACTGGGACTGGAAAAAATCTTCTAAAAATAGCAGCCAATCAGTGTAGCTGGCCCGCATCCGCAAGCAAATAACGTCGTCTGCTCGGTACTTCTAGAACAACATACACGCCGGCCAGAGTCACCGTAATGGTTTCAGATTATTGTGGTCCAAGTGACTGATTCTGATGCACAGATCAGTTCAGCGCGTGCGATGGGAGTGTCATACGTATTGAGACTTCAACGGCACAAGTGGCATACGACCACAAATAGACAGGACATAGTTATCAGTAGACCAAATGTAAATTTCTCCGCTTATTTCTGCCTTCGGAGACTATAGCTTTGGCTAATGTGTATTATCCTGTCTCTCTAAGGGTTAGCGCCGGTGGAGGGGATGTGTGAAAAAGACCGGAGTTGCAGTATCAATCAGGACATCGGACTGGCCTCCGCCTTTATTATCGCGCACGAAATTGGACACAAGTAAGTAGCGCCAGTTTATGAACACACTAGCTGGTGCACCCAGCTTCGCTCGGTTTAAAGATCTAAGCTCCCAACAAGAAGCTTTCCGAAGTGTGAAAAAAATTTACAGAGTCGACCGTGCAAGCACAGTCAACGCTGTCACAGTTGCAGATTTTTCAGCGTCCCTGAAACCCCAATAAAAGCCAAGGGCAGCCTGATTTCACAGCCCAGTTTGTGTTTTGACACTGAGCGAGAAAGATCGTGCAGCACTCAACTTCCGTTAGACACTGTAGCGATGTATCTCGCTCACTGACCAAAAGCCAAATAATGTCACGGCAAACTCGTGCTCTGGTTTTATAAGGGTCCCCGAAGCGCTGAAAACTCTGCAACTGTGACAGAGTTGCCTGGATTATGCACTGTCGAAGGAGTCGCAGTACAATGTTTGCGGCCTTGTGCTGAGATTGCAGACCTTTAATGCTTACATGATTAGAATGGTAGAGCGTTGCACCTTTAACGCTCGGGCCGCCCGGTGAGTTGGAATCCCGGCTGGAGCCAAATATTTGTGCCGGCCTTTTTCTCGTTGCCCCGTCTTTGATATCACCCAAACTGAAAATTGGCCGGTCGGAGATGTGACCCTGTGACACGGCCCCGATGACCACAGGACACCTACTCCAAGACTGCCCACTGCACGATGGCCCCAGACGAGTCACATGGCCAGAGCCAACACCCATGAGGGACAAACTCTACGGCGACTTGAAGGCCCTCCGGAGGACCGCTGCATACGTGAGGACAACTGGTGTCCCCATGTGAAGAAGTGATCGATGAAGAAGAAGAAGAACCCATACGTGGTGGAGTAGGACATTAAACTCCCAAACACCTACCCACACATCACATTGTATTTCATTCATTTGTGCTGATTTCGTTCTACGTGTGTTTAAAAAATCATTATTGCCCTGATTTTCCTGCATTTTTTTTCTCTCTGCTAGTTTCGGCATGCACCACGACGGGGCAAGCAACACGTGCGGATTACCGGGCCACGAGCCGGCGCGAATCATGGCGGCACGCTTGACAAAGGACACGTCACCGTTCCAGTGGTCCTCCTGCTCACGCAACTACATCACCGACTTTCTGGAGTAGGACATCACTCCTATTGCTAGTAAATATAACACTAGAGTTCCCGCCCCTCAACTTCCTCACCGACTTTCTGGAGTGGGACATCACTCCTATTGCTAGTAAATATAACACTAGAGTTCCCGCCCCTCAACTTTCTCACCGACTTTCTGGAGTAGGACATCACTCCTATTGCTCGTAAATATAACACTAGAGTTCCCGCCCCTCAACTTCCTCACCGACTTTCTGGAGTAGGACATCACTCCTATTGCTAGTAAATATAACACTAGAGTTCCCGCCCCTCAACTTCCTCACCGACTTTCTGGAGTAGGACATCACTCCTATTGCTAGTAAATATAACACTAGAGTTCCCGCCCCTCAACTTCCTCACCGACTTTCCTGAGTGGGACATCACTCCTATTGCTAGTAAACACAACACTAGAGTTCCCGCCCCTCAGCTTTCTCACCGACTTTCTGGAGTAGGACATCACTCCTATTGCAAGTAAATATAACACTAGAGTTCCCGCCCCTCAACTTCCTCGAATCAGTAACTCAAATCAGTGCAAGGCAAAATCCACTTTTGAGAATAAGTACTTTATTTGCTGATGCATTCTTCGCTAATTGAAAGGGGAGCCGGGGTGGTCGAATGGTAGAGCGTTGGACTGCTAATGCTCGGGTCGTGAGTTCGATCCCCGCTGGGGCCAAATATTTGTGCTGGCTTTTTCATCGTTGCCCCGTCTTTGATATCACCCTATGTGGTGGAAAAGGACGTTAAACCCCCAAACACCCACCCACCCACCCGCTAATTGAAAGTTTCCCTGGTTCGTTCTTGCCATCCTGTGTATACCTTCAATAAATAATAATAATAATGAGTATTGTATGGGCGCTTTACCCAGTTTCATGAATCGGCTCAAAGCGCCGCGAACTGAACCCAACACGCACGCTCACGTGAAGCACACGCATTCTCTCACACACTGGACATAAACACTTTACAATCACGTGGTGCGAAGGGTCAGCTCAGCTATTTAAATTTCGGAATTTAGAATTGCATTTATTTTTCTGATTTGGTGGGCTGAACACTTCCAGAGCAGAAGGGGAGGAAGCCGGAGTATCCGGAGAGAAACCCCGACGATCGGCCCGAATGAACGGTGCCACATACGAGAAGGAAAAATTCTTTGCCCCGAGTGGGACTCAAATCCCTGACCTCTCGCACTGGTGACAATCCTCTTAACCACTAGACCTCCGACCGCCCAGAGCGATGGATGAAGTTACTGGCAGTTAATGTTCAAAGAAAACGCTGCTATTCTCATGCTAGTGTCATGAATTTCATTCTCGTTATACTGGTTAAAACAAAGTGATTTCGTAGAGATTACTTACAGATTTCGTACTGGTTCCATTTGCCATGGTGTGTTCCTTTTATTCCCGTTTCTGTATTGTGCTTGCGTGAAACTTGAACTCGTCCGGGCGACTCTGTCGTAGAGGATATTTCGAGGGCTGCCAGAGAGAGAGAGAGAGAGAGAGAGAGAGAGAGAGAGAGAGAGAGAGAGAGAGTGAGTGAGTGAGTGAGTTTTTAGGGCTTAAAGCCGCGCAAGCCACAAAGACTAATTCGCGGCTGAGTGTGCCTGCACTACATGAAAAAAACAAAAATGTAACGTTGGACAAAGGATGCAAACTGGTCTACGGGGCAATATAAACCTAGGACATGCAGGAGACGCTGCACCTTCATGCTAATTTCTCGAACTCCCGATTACAAAAAAGCGTAGGAAACAAATAACAATTACAACTGGGTAAAACAAAGATAAATACTAAGCGCATATACAGCAAATATTGCAACTTATCATCTCCTAGGCGCAATAAACCAGTTCGCAGCATATGCCCAACATCACTTATTCCTAACCACTGGTAGTGCAGACGTAAGTGAGGGGTTAAAAAGAAGAAATATATAGATGAAAGGGCCGAACTTAGAAATCAGCTGAGAGATGAGAGGAAGGACAGAGCGGCTAAATTCGGGAGGTTTTAAAGAGAAAGATACAGGTGAATGGGCTGGTGAGGGATAGACAGAGAGGTAGGAAGGAAAATTCCTTAGTTGCCAATGAAGACAACATGCCTGGGAGGCAGTTGAAGAACAGACCGCTCCAACACGGAACCTCCCCGCCGTGAGGCGGTTCGGGAAAACAACGCACCAGAGAGGGGTGCGTTGTGAAGGTCTTCAACGTGACAGGTGTTCAGCAGCACCAGCAGGGCGCTGCGAACAAAGCCCGCCAGGCTGAAGACCAGGTGGGGGGAATCCAGTGAAGTCGGCCTTCAGAAATGACCCTCAGATGTCTCACTGGACCAAGGGTCAGCAGACACCCGCTTACTGACCTCCCCCCGGAGGAGATTTTAAGAGAGCAAAAGACAGGTGAATGGACCGATGGAGGCAGAAATAAGAGTAAAGAAAGAGCAAAAGGGGTGGGCAAGCTTGGCGAAATCAGCCCCGCCGCGTGAAGGCGAGCCCATGGGGCCAGAGAGAGAGAGAGAGAGAGAGAGAGAGAGAGAGAGAGAGAGAACGATAACGATAACGATCTTTTATTTTACAACGGAAGAAGTTATAGGCACACAATGACCATTTTAAAACTTGCCGTTGCTACACTACCGTAAAACAAGAAAATTCAGAAGAGGAATTTGAAGAGAAGGAGAAAAAAATTACGTAACAGGAGAGAGAGAGAGAGAGAGAGAGACACACACACACACACACACACACACACACACACACACACACACACACACACACACACACACACACACACACACACACACACGGTGCCAGCGCGCACTGATAATCCATCTGACACCCAGAGGCTGCCACTTCACTCCCGCTCCGCATCGTCGGAGTGCTAGTGGGGTGCCACCCTCCCCGAGCCGGCGACTGACTGACTGACTGACCACGGGCTCTGCTGATGACAGTTCTGGCCGCGGCTGGTGTCTGGAGAACATCCCCCTGAAGCGCGAGGCCTACCCCCAGGATCTGCCGGGCGAGGAGTTTGACATCGACACGCAGTGCAGGCAGCAGTTCGGGCCAAGGTCAAGGGCATGCAAGATCAAGGTACGTCTTCCTGTACACCCCCACCTCCCCCCATCCCCGACCTCCTCCACCTTCTCTCTTTCCCTTAAACACCTGTGTGCGTGTGGACGTGTTGTTGTTGTTTTGAGTATTTTGGTAGTTGTTTGTTTTGGGATTTTTTGGGGGGCAGATAGGGTCGGGGTGTGTGGGTGGGGGGAGGGTGGTGATGGATTAGATAAATGCCACAACTTTCAAACAGCTCTTCTTCAAATATCTTACGCCACATTTTATTTTCGCCCATTCATACATGTACTAAAATAATAGGTATGTTAATCACGCTTTCTACATGTTCCCTGTTAGTGTGTAGTTTCATTTCCTATGGATTTCTTGCTTTTTTGTGCTTTGTTCCCGTTGCTGTACATGCGACTGTCTGTGTGTTTGTATGGTGTGTGTGTGTGTGTGTGTGTGTGTGTGATTATCATTTGTATTACTACTGCAGCGTGCTTGCCGAGAACTGTGGTGTGTGAACGATATCGGGGAATGCGTGACCAACAGTATCCCAGCAGCCGAGGGTACAGACTGCTACATGTCACGACACAAGACAGGGGTGAGTCACGTGCGTTGTTTGTGTTGGGACCGCAGTTTTCAATAGACGACTCCACTCCTGTCAGTTAAAAGGGGCGAGCCCCCAGAATTCAGCCAATCGCGTGCCGTGGCATAATGAATACAACACATGGCATAGTCTGGCAAACTTTCTTGCCGCACTCTACAAAGAGGGAAGCACTTGTAGTTTGATATGCCTGAAACGTGGAAAGAAAACAGTAAGTCCGTTGACATCATTTGAGGAAAAGGACCATTACGTCAGTAGTCTCTTTTATCTTGAAATCACCGCTTTGTCATATAATGACGTCAAGGACGTACTGTGCTTTTGCCAGTACACGGCAAAGTAAAGGGGGCGGGGCTTCGGCCTCGGGGTTTGCCGATTGGAGTCGTCTCTTGTCGACACAGGGACCGCTCGCTATAGCGATGATGATGACAATGATGATGATGACACCCATGACGAAGCCACCCATGACGATGAGAATGTTGATGACAACACCGACGACAACGATGATGATTATAATAATAATAATAATAATAATAATAAATAATAATAAATGGTATTTGTAAGGCGCATTTCTTCAGAATAAAACTCAATGCGCCAGTTATATTGATGACGACGATCATCATAATGATGACGATGACGACGATGACGGCGATGACGGCAATGATATTTTTGATGATGTGTCACAGTGGTGTCATTTTGGTGAATGTCGCAACCCCGACTTCGAGCCCCGGACTGTCCACGGCAGCTGGGGACAGTGGGGGGAGTGGGGCGTGTGTTCGCGCACGTGCGGCGGTGGAGTGGCGGCCAGCGAGCGGCAGTGCAACGACCCAGTGTAAGCCTCGCCTTCTAAGCTCCGTTTTGTGTAACTGTGTTTGAGGTTTTTACGGTGCACTTATGGCTTTGCTTTTGTTCGGGGCATGTGCTTCGTTTTCATGAGTTTCTTTTGGAGTTTTTTTTCAAGGGAGGTCACTCTCATATTCAGTGTTCCAACTGATTCCTTCAGCCTTATGCATGAGGGTTCGAAGCCATGAGTAATCACAAAATAACATGGTTTGAATACTTCTGGTCACTTCAGCCATTCTCTGACCTAAACTGTGACTTTCCTGTTTTTTTTTTTGTTTTTTTTTTTAATCAGACCAAAAGACGGAGGGCGTTACTGTGTTGGCCAAAGGACGAGACACCGTTCATGTCAAGTGACGGTAAGGAAATTACGTACACGAAACACACAGATTCACTTAGCTGATAGCAGTGTTTCACGGGGCTTATACTTCATAGTCGTAGCTTGACAGGAACATTACGAGAAGTATACTTACAAGTTCCAATTGTTTACAAATCACAGCTGTTGAAATTCAAAAATACTTTGTCCATTTCAAAATATTCATTTTTAACAGAAGACTGTCCTCAGACCCATGCAATTGCTCCGTTCATTATGATGAGATCTTAATATTAAGTAAGTCAAAAAAGCACACACACACACACACACACACACACACACACACACACACACACACACACACACACACACACACACACACAAGCATATAATACAACATAAAAGTGAGACTGAGAACTCGATAAAGAAATGAGATACAAGATTTAAATAGTTGTTTAATAAATAGATATTGAAATATTTGTGTTTAGGAGGATTATTTAGAGACACTGCAGAGTGTCATAAGTTCGTTTGCGAGGCAAGAGGAGAAGACCGTAGTCCCACTGAAAGGGAAATTCAATTCAATTCAATTCAATTCAAACTTTATTGTCTGTCGATGGCAGAAAATTTTCTTCTGGCTCGCACACACACACACACACACACACACACACACACACACACACACACACACACACACACACACACACACACATTAATTTATCTAGACATATAAATCCATACATATTAAACACAGATCCTAAATACTAATTTTGCGTTGTGTGTTGTGTGTTTGTATGTGCATCCGTTTGTGGACACCAGAGCTGAGGACGTTTCATCACTCGCTGGTTCCCAGTTATAACTTACGAACTCGGCCAGCTGCATGTTTTCTCATTGCGATAATCAAATTAGGTCAACTGTTTTCTCGTTGTAGCCCTGCCCGCCTGACGCACGTGATTTTCGTGAGGTGCAGTGCAGTAGCTATGACAACGTGCCTTTCAGAGGTCGCCACTACAAGTGGGTCCCCTATACCGGAGGTTGGTTCTGCATACACTCACATTTCCTTGATTCCTGTTCAATGTTTCTTGGTTTAAAAATTAAAAAAAAAAAAAACTTTATTAACCCTTTCGGGAAATTCGGGCTGCTTTTCCCGGGAAAAGCGCGTCGCCGCGGTGCAGCGCCACCCAATACCTATCCTATATTTTTTACAATTTTGCTAGGGGAGGAAAGCCGGATAACCCGGAGAGAAACCCCCGATGAGCAGCCCGGTAGCCAGGAAAAACCGGTATCACATATCACAAGCTTGACCTGGGCTCGAACCCACGCTCCATCGCCATGACATTGGTGACGGCCGTTCAGCGGCGCAGCGGCTAAACCCGACGCGCTACCTATTAGACCACCGCTCACCCCCTATTCTGTGTTCTATTCGGAATCAGTTCTTCTTCGCGCGGATACTACGCGTTATGTACTTTTATCGCACAAGATCTCCAAAGCCGGCCGGGAAACAGATCGTTGGTTCCTCTGGTGAAGTCAGTCAATGGACGACTCCATTCGGCAACCCCAAGGCCAAAAGCCCCGCCCCTTTACTCTGCCGTGTATTGGCTAGACACAGAACGTCCATGACGTCTTTGTGTGGGAAAAGGGGTCATTTCAGGATGAAAGAGATTGACGTAATGGTCTTTTTCCTCAAATGACGTCAATGGACTTACTGCTTTCTTTCCATGTTTCAGTCATATCAAACTACGTGTGCTTCCCTCGTAATGTCTGGCAAGAAAGTTTGCCATTCCCGTGCCACGTGTTGTGCTCACTATGCAGCGAGACGCGACTGGCTGAATTTTTGGGGCTCGGTTCTTTTGATTGACAGGAGTGGAGTCGTCCATTGTGTTAAAGTTTTCGTTGTTGTATTTAACCACTCGCCGGTGAGCTTTCGTATCCGTGCAACCACTTAACTATACTGAATTGAAAACTGAGCATAAGTAAGAAGACAACAATTCAGTCAGTTATCAAAATACAAAACTCTTTGAAATAGGGGACACATTATGTCAAACTTCGGGACGAGTGGGTGGGTGAGTGTTTGGAAGTTTAACGTCCTTTTCCACCACGTATGGGTGATATTCAAAGACGGGGCAACGAGAAAAAGGCCAACACAAATACTTGGCCCCAGCCGGGATTCGACCTCACGACCCGAGCATTGAAAGTACAACGCTCTACCATTCGGGCCGCATTCCACGCTTCCTGTCATAAATATCCCGGCATTAACCAGGCCCGGGAACTACGGCACCTGCGGTGCCGGCCGTGTAATCATCCACATCATAAGACGTGTCATACCAAGGGAAGCACCCCCAAAGTCGCACCCGTGAAGTGGGTGAATCTCGGCTGTGTGGCAACATAATATTTTCATATTAAATTAAGTGCTTTCTTCATCCGTTCCATAATAAAATTTCACTGTTTTATTTACCTTAAAATTAATATTATAAAATATCTGCTTTCTTCACCTTGGTTGGAAGTTCGCGCTATATAAGAATTAGTATTATTATTATTCTGGTAATAATTTCTCTATCCTGACCAGCAAAAGTTGCGAGAGGGAGCTGGGTGTATGTTTCAGAGCAGGCGAAGCCGTGTGCGCTCGTTTGTATGGCGGAGGGCTATAACTTCTACACGGAGCGCGTCAGCAAAGTTATCGACGGGACAAGGTGTTACCCGGACAAACCACACGTCTGCATCAACGGGGAATGCAAGGTGTGCTTGAAATTATCGTCTGTTATGAAGGAAAGCGCCATTTCTTTCAATTTTCTAGCCATACCGGCCCAGACGTTTGGAACTGACTGACTGCTGGTCGAAGTTGTCCCAGTTCAAATCCAACCTAAAAACCCCTCCTCTGTGTGTGTGTGTGTGTGTGTGTGTGTGTGTGTGTGTGTGTGTGTGTGTGTGTGTGTGTGCGTGCGTGTGTGCGTGCGTGTGCGCGTGCGCGCGCGCGCGCGCGCGTGTGTGTGTGTGTGTGTGTGTGTGTGTGTGTGCGTGCGTGTGCGTGCGTGTGCGTGTGTGTGTGTGTGTGTGCGTGCGTGCGTGTGTGTGTGTGTGTGCGTGTGCGTGTGCGTGTGCGTGTGTGTGTGTGCGTGCGTGTGTGTGTGTGTGTGTGTGTGTGTGTGCGTGTGTGTGTGTGTGTGTGTGTGTGTGTGTGCACGGTGTGTGTGTGTAGCGCTATGAGTTGCTCTGCTGCGAGACTAAACGCTCTATATAAGTACTACTACTTATTATTATTTATTATTATTAAAAGAGGGAAGAAACCACTGTTCACTTTCCGCCTGACGTCACGTCGTGTGAGCTACTTGTGGTGTCAGCCACTGCGGACATGGTGATGTCAGTCGACAGTTGCCGCTATCGTCAGTGCTGTCGCCGTTCTTTTGCTGGGCATGCTAAATTTGACAAGTAGTGAAATTATAAGGTGGTGGTTGTTTGTTTCAGTTTGTGGGCTGTGACGGGTACCTGGGCTCGCGAAAGAAGGAAGACGTCTGCCGAGTTTGCGACGGCGACAACTCCACGTGCAGGACCGTTTCTGGTTTCTTTGACAAACCACTACCCAAGGGAGGTAAGTCGGTGATGTATCATCCGTGCCCTGGCGCCCAGTGACGGGATTACTTTTACATTCTTACCGTAGTTTAGTCCAACGGTTTTTTTAAACCGTCTTTTTTCACCATATTGTGCTGAAATCGCAGTTGGGCCCCGGGGCAACGAGGAAAAAAGCCACCACAAAGTTTTGGTTCCCAGTCAAGCTTCGATTTGAACTTGCAACCATTGTATTGTGAATCTAACGCTCTATCAGCTTGGCTATCACAGTGTAACACGCGGGGTGTACTCCCCAGCGTGAAGTGCCCCGGCCCTAAGCGGCTTGAGGCTTACAGGGCCAAGAGTCAACGCAGCTTGACGCCAAAAGTGTCACAGTCCCGGAGTCAAACGAGCCGGCTCCCTGTGGCTCCAAAACGGCTAGCCGTGTCAGTTTTAGTGTGATATTCTCCTGTTTGGAAAATGCAACAAATGTTTAAAAATCCTCACTACAATATGATTTCTTGTTTGTGTCTTTCGTGCCCATCAGCATATCAAGAAGTGGTGACCATTCCGCGAGGTGCTATGTACGTGCAAGTCTCGGAGGCCGCATTCTCCACAAACTACCTAGGTACGAGCATTTTTGTTTGTTTGTTTGTTCTTTGTTTTAAAATCTCATTTTGTTGTTATTGTTAGTAAACTCGGATTGAACCCGGGTTGTAGTGTAAACAGCCTCTGGGTCACATCGGAGGAATTTTTTTCCTGAAAGTTCTGAGCAAATAAATAGAGCTTATATGATTAGTTTGAGTGGTTTACCACGAAAGAAACCACTCGGTGTTTCAATTTTTTTTGCCGTAACTACCGAGCCTCCGGCGAAGTAGCTACGGCAAAAATTGAAACTGACTTCGTGTGGTGTACCGTCGGGAGCTCAGCCTTTAAATTTGTCAGTGATGTCCTCCTTTTTCAGCACTGAAGGACGTAAAAGATAAGTATTACATCAACGGAGACTGGACGATAGATTGGCCACGCAAGTTCCCCATTGCTGGCACTGTGTTTCACTACAAGCTAGCTGACCATGAGCCGGAAACCTTCAACGCTCTAGGGCCAACCAAGGAAGATCTTGTTGTCATGGTGAGTACGCATGCACTGTTAGGACCCACTAGAACGTCGTACTAGTCCTACGTTGGACCTAACAGTAACAGCAATGATCAGGGCCCGCATGTAAAACTCGAGGTTAATTTAACCCACGGTTGCGGGCCTAACCCAGACTAGGACAAAAGAAACCCCAAAACAAAACTACATAAAAAATGAATCGAAGAAAGGAAGAAAAAAAAATCCTTCTATGACGTCTTAGGCACCGTGGTGGAATGACCCGCTTCCTGATTAAAAAAAAAGCAACAGAAAATTTATCCCTAGAACTAGTTTAGTTCGAGGTTAGACTTTAAACCGGGGCTAAATTCCCTAACCTCGACTTTTACATGCGGGCCCTGATTAGTTCGTGTGTAGCGAGCCGAACTTTACTAGTGGTGATTACTGTGCTTTTCTTAGATGTTGTGGACTGTCACAGTATGCTCAGGCGACATACAAACCGTAATGACCTCTTATTAATGTGCACGAATTTCATACTTTGGCCTCTGACTTCACGTTTGTGCAAAGCGCAGGTTTGAGGAGACAACGTGCGTGAATGATGTGGACGATAAATGTGTTGAACGGAAGCATTTTACCGTTTTGGCGAGGTGCGTGCACCTATTTCGCACACTCTAACATTTTCACACTAAGAACGCCTTGTGACAGTAGAGGAAAAGGATGCATGGGGGTGAGTAAGTGAAAGGCTTTAGTGAAAGGTGATGGTTTCCCTTCTCCAGATGCTGCTACAGGAGGAGAACCGCGGGATACAGTACCAGTATAACCTGCCGGTGAACAAGTCTGGCTCCAACCACGACATCTCCCTCTACACCTGGAGACACTCGCCCTGGTCACTGTGCACCAAGTCCTGTGCTACAGGCGAGTAAAAATATCTTTTTTTTTTCTTTGGACAGGACAACCTTGTGGTCGTCGAGAGGCTTCTCAAATGGGTTCGAACCCAGGTCGAGCTTGTGATATGTGATACCGGTTTTTCCTGGCTGCCGGACTGCTCATCGGGGGTTTCTCTCCGGGTTATCCGGCTTTCCTCCCCCAGCAAAATTGTTAAAAAAAAAGAAGATAGGTATTGGGTGGCGCTGCACCGCGGCGACGCGCTTCCCCCGGAGGAAGCGGCCCGAATTTCCCGAAAGGGAAAATAAAGTAGTTAAAAAAAAAGAAACACAGCTTGAAATCTTTTGTGCGACGCTCTTTCAGTGTTGTCGCACCAACCTTTTGGAAATCTGTGCCTGTGAATCTGAGAAATGCGCGAACACTGTCTGTTTTAAGAGCAATGTAAAAAGTTCCTATTTCACAAAGCCTTCCAGTAATTTCCTGCGTTACTAGTCAGTTTCACCAGTGTACGTCTGTCCATCTTTGTAAAATGTGCGTGAATGTCGGTGAGTGATCGGCTCATTGAGTTTTGTTCTAAAGAATTGCGCCCTACAAATACCATTTCTTATCATTATTATTTGGTGTATGTAACACTCGGTGGATG
>JACVVK020000216.1:0-157500 GCA_018292915.2 Batillaria attramentaria | reverse complement strand
TGAGCAACCACATTCTAAAATGCAACTCAATAGATAATTATAATCCCTGGTGTAATTTCGGCCTAATTTCGAAATTCCTCACGTCTTTATAAGTCGAATGACCGAAATTGTCCTCAGCAATTCCTGCATCCGAAAAAAGAAAAAAGAAAAAAAAAGTTACAGTATTCTGAATGTTTGGGTAGCTTAGTCACCAAAGACTTTTCTCATTCACCTTCTCATAGCTGTACCATGTTCTGCTGGTGTGAGTGCGTGTGTGCGCTGGGAACGTGTGTGTGTGTGTGTGTGTGTGTGTGTGTGTGTGTGTGTGTGTGTGTGTGTGGTATGAGTTTTATTAGTTTTTATCTGTTTTGTCAGTTTTATCTGTCTTGTGTTTGTTTTATCTGTGTCTTCTATCTTATCTATCTATCTTATATAAATAAATATGTATTTTATGTATAGCGCCTAGAGCTTAGGTAAGGTTAGGTGCTATATAAATATTCTATTCTTCTTCTTCTTCTTATTATTCCTGCCCCAAGTGTACCCCATCGTGCGGGCCAGGCGAAAGGTCACGGCGCGTGGTGTGTATGACGTCAGACAGCAACGTGTACGTTGACGAGGAGGCGTGTGAGGCGTCAGGGGAGGCGAAACCGGCCACCAGACAATCCTGTATCAACAGGCGCTGCCCTCCTCCACAGTGGCGCAAGGGCGAGTGGGGACAGGTACTAAGTTCTTAGAATCAGCGAAGACTTTAGATCCGCGACGCTGTAGCGGATCTAGGGTCTTTGGAAACAGTCCATTTATTCCTTTCGAGAACGTTGTCCTTGACTCTTTTGTGCATTTTTTTATGTCCCGGTTCTTCGCCAGCTCCAGTGGTGTTCCTCCCAGGTCATGGGTGGAATCCACGGAGGCTCGGAGGCTTGTAATCAATCCATATCATCAGATGTGTTATACCAAGGGAAGCACCCCCAAAGTCGCACCCGTGAAGTGGGTGAATCTCGGCTGTGTGGCAACAGCCTCCCCATTGGCCCCATAGCACACCCGCTCTGGGTAGGAGCTGACCTAGGTAGGAAAAATCCCGCTTGCCTCGGCTGGGACTCGAACCTGGGTCTCCCGGTCCATGGTCGGAAGTGCTAACCACTACACTACGGGGGCCGTGGTTCTGCGTAGTTTTGAGCTTTGTCGATGTCTTCCTCTGCACGAGGAGCCGGTGTAACACAGGGGACGAACTCACCAGCACCAAATGCTTCGGGGCTCTTGGCGCTTAATGCGTACGCGTTAAGTGCCCCGGGTCAATGCAGCTTGAGGCGGGAAGTACCGGTGCATGTCGCACAGGAATAACCGACCTTGAAGAGCAGTGGATATACGAGGCTTCCGGTGGCATTTCGAGGTATTTCGAATCCCGACGGTGAGCCAAAAGTTCTGTTTAAAAAGCGGTCGGTGGTCTAGTGGTTAAGAGACTTGTCACCAATGCGAGAGGTCACGGGTTCGAGTGCCACTCGGGGCAAAGAATTTTTCCTTCTTGTATGTGGCACCGTTCATTCGGGCCGATCGTCGGGGGTTCTCTGCGGGTACTCCGGCTTCCTCCCCCTCTCCCCACACAGTTTGAAAAATAAATGCAATTCTAATTTCCGAAATTTAAATAGCTGAGCTGACCCTTCGCACCACGTGATTGTAAAGTGTTTATGTCCAGTGTGTGAGAGAATGCGTGTGATTCACGTGAGCGTGCGTGCTGGGTTCAGTTCGCGGCGCTTTGAGCCGATTCATGAAATTGGGTAAAGCGTCTATACAATACTCATTATTAATGAATTAAATTAACATATAAAAACGTATTGCCCCGTCCAGTCCTTGATAACGCACTTATGTGGTGGAAAAGGACGTAAAATCAGCTCACAAGCCAACTATTCTGATCATGGAAACGGTTGTTGTTTGTTGCAGTGCTCGGTGAGTTGCGGGAAGGGTCGACAGGAGCGGACAGTGCAGTGCCAGTCTTTTGACGGGGAACCGTGCAACCCCAACCTCAGGCCCGCCTCCGTTCAGGAATGTAACTCTCCCTGCAAGGACGAGCAGGAGTCAGAGAGTAGGTTCCCTTTGCTAATTTCCGCAGTTATTCCCCTTTTCACACTATAAACAGAATTAAAAAAAAATGAAAGTCATTAAGCTAATTCATTTCATTTTCATCACTTGAAATTTTCCTGTTGAACATGCGTACTACCTTTTCAAGCACTCGCATTTTGAAAAAAAAAAAAAAAAGAGAGAGAGAGAAAAGATTGGGTTTGATACACCTAATCATACATAGCCGAATTTTCCATCCTTGGCTAAGTGTATTTGTTGCAGTCAAAGACTGATATACATACACTAATGTACGTCTCTGGTACAGCTCATTGTGATGTACTCTACTTCAATTGAATAGTATCTATATTGTGTGAAACGATTTGTGCATTTCTTTGATTCAAAACGCATCTGCTTTGGGATTTTTTGTGCTTTGTTTTGCAGAGTGTGAAGACAAGTTCAAGGTCGCATACTGCCCACTCGTGTTCAACTTTGGATATTGCGAACGCCCTTACTTCCAGACCATGTGCTGCGAGACTTGCAGCAAGAAGGGGACTCCCCCTCCCCTACCGCACTTCGCTAGGAGGGGCTGGGCAGGGGGGTAGTGTAACCTCGCGTCTGGCTCCTACTATCATGTGTATACTTTTTGGTGTAAAATTACTTTTTTTTATTGGTTTGTGTTTCCGAAACCAGCAGTAATGGATGTGGCCTACTTTACTTTATACATGACGTCTGCTGGTGGTTTAAGTCGTAATACTGACTTGTGGAGGTTGAAGTCATGACCGGAAGAATCCGATTTTATATGTGCGGGCAGCACCCGTTCAGACGCTGTTGGTAATGCATTAGAATTTAGACATGAGTTACATGTGGATAGGTAGGACCGGGAGCGATACATGTAAAAATGCGTAGACATCACACGCCCATACACACACACAGACACACACAGACACACACACAGAGACACACACACAGACACAGACACAGACACACACACACACACACACACACACACACACACACACACACACACACACACACACACACACACACAAAGCGAAACACCCCCCCCCCCAAAAAAAAAAACCAAAAGAAAAAAAAAAGAAAAAAACAACAACAAACAAACAAACAAAAACAAAACAAAAAACAAAAAACCAAAAACAAACCAAAAAAACCCACACACAAAAAAAAACAAACAAGCAAAAAGAAAACAAAAACAAAAACAACCAACCAAACAAACAAAACAAAACAACAACAACAACAAAAATACCTGTCATTGAAATACGTCACCATCAAACTACTATCACAACAAAAAGAGATAAAAACAATGAAGGACGTTATGTTAATATATCAATTACCCGACCCGCTTGAAACAACCGGTTACCTACCTGACAGAACCCATTTCATTTAGTCCGAATAAAGCACATCGAATCAAAAGGAAAAACATACAACGTGAAAACTACATGCATGGCGATCAGTTGCTTGTTCTCGAGCGAAACATATGCAATGATGAAACCCGTGTATGAAAGATCTGTACTGTGCAACTATATACCTCGATTTGAAGACCGATGGGTTTCGTTTTGTTTGTTTGTTGCCTAAACGTGATTTTACGACCTGTTTGAAATTCCATAGGTCTGTCACCCTGAAAGAAGTCACTCAGGCTCTCTGGAAAGAAAAAAAAAAAAAAAAAAACCAAAAACTCAGGCGGTCTTGAAAATAAAACCTCTCAGGCAGCCAGGTCTGGGCCATTTTTCCCGGTCGATCTTTCAGGGAAAGTTGCACTGAGTTTGGAAGGTCTAGCCCTTAGAATTTACTGCCTTGCTCACTGAAACGCGTAGCTGTCTCATGGACGAATACCTCAGTACACAAGCATACGTTGCCGTATTGTCGCACACATTGTTACATATTGTTCACGTTCTTACGAGAACCGGCATATTCATGTATATGTGTATTATCATATGAACCCAGTGTCGTAACATTTCTCGGGTCGGCATCGTAGAAATCCCTTCCAAAATATTAGAGAAAGTACTATTTATGTAAGTACGTAGTTTTGCATTTGTGCCACCCTAAAATGGCATTTTTTTTAACCATTGAGTAACAAATATCCAGACATTTCTTGTTGCACATGGATGTTGAAGAAGAGAAGCATCATGAAATTTTCCAAAGCCCTTCGGGATTTGTCTTTACTTACCTTTCAGCACTATGTTATGTTATGAGTAATATCCAGACATCTCTTGTTGCACATGGATGCTGAAGAAGTGACACAAGAGAGCATCATTAAATTTTCCAAAGCCCTTCGGGATTTTTCTGTACTTATCTGTCAGGACTATGTTATGAGTACTATCCAGACATCTCTTGTTGCACATGGATGTCGAAGAAGTGACACAAGAGAGCATCACCGAAGTTTCCAAAGCCCTGCAGTATTTTCTTTACTTATCTTTCAGCACTATGTTATGTATGTTGTACACTATCAATATTGTTCGTGCTTCACTTATGTAACGTCATAGTGGCATTGAATACTTCCAATGAAATCCTGCACTGAGACACGCACAGTAGGCGGCCACTATAGCTGGCACGATTTTGTTTCGGTTACAATGTAGCTGCGATTTTTTTTTTCAAAAGAAATTAGTTCATTTGTAACCTGCTGTTACTCCTCCAATTGACGGGGAGCCGGGATAGCCGAATGGTAGAGCGTTGGACTTTCAATGCTTAAGTCGTGAGTTCGAATCCAGGCTGGGGCCAAATATTTGTGCTGGCCTTTTTCTCGTTACCACGTCTTTGATATCACCCATTCGTGGTGAAAAAGGCTGTTTAACTGCCAAACATCAAGTTCACACACTTACCCTCCTCCAACTGACGACTGAAAAGACTTACACACGAAAGCTACGAAAAAAGGTAGAAAAACCGCTTAACACTTTCAGCCCTGCCACCGTATCAGCTACGGTCTCGTAGACCCTAACAATAATATGCGTGTATGTGACCGACTCTCATACGCTCTGCACAGTTGAAGATTCCCCTATAGGGTGGATCCAATACTTCTTGAGAAATAGGGTTTTGTATGCAAGAGCCCAGCTTTAGATCTAGCACACTTGGAAAACTCCCAGGCAGAGGAGCGTTATCGCTATTGAGATTCCTTCAGGGCTGAAAGGGTTAACGCTGTGACAAGGACAAGACATGGTACGACAAGACCTGCCAGCACGCTGAAAGAAGTCATTCACGTTACATTATGTTACTAAACGTTTCGACTGAAAAGAAAGTATACCTGCAACTTGACAGAGACATAGGGAAACGCATTGCCTCTTTTGTTTTGCTTCCATTGCTTCTTTTTATAGCTGTGAGATAACCATTGTGTTGCTCGGCGTTAAGGCCGTTCTTAACCGGGCGAACCACCAGTCTGGCGAACTTGTTCGGCGAACTGTGGTATTGTATACGAACAGGGCAAGCGCACACACGTACATAGTTCCAGAGGTTCGGCCGGACTAGTTCTCTTTCTTAACCGACCGTTAATGATATGCATACGTCATCGCCTGAACAAGGCGGACTCGGAAGTTGAGACAATCGTAAACAACCAAAATGGCCGCCTTCGTAGATCGAGACGACCAGGCATTTGCGGTAGTTATCGTTTTGAGTGAACTCTTGGAAGCCGAGGAAGAGGAGATAAGAGGAAAAGAGCGCAAGAGAGGGAAATGTGAAGTGAGTCGATAGCCGCGATGCCGTCCGCCATTTTCCTCAAGTTTGTACATGCGCACAACAGCTCTCCCCGAGCAACCAATCAGAGCGCAGGATCGGCAAAAGGATCGCGAGGGTTCCCACGACACGCTATGCAGTCCTCGAACCTAGTTCGTCGAACCTTTCGAACCAGGGTTTCCGCACAAGTATTTGGTCGGTTAAGAAACAACGTGCGCGAACCTAGTTCGCCGTACTCTCCGAACCTAGTTCGCGAACCAAAAGTCTGCCCGGTTAAGAACGGCCTTTAAGCACTATTTACTGTTCTGTTACCATCTGTATTTTTTATTCGAAAACGTTAAATTGCACACTGTACAGATAACTTATTTCATGTGCTGGTGTTTGCATGGTAGTAAAATTTGAATTTTTTTTTCTCTCGTAGTTGTAGAGCTAAGTTTTGTTATATTGTGTTGTTCACATACTCATTGATAACCGAACATCAGCAGGACTACCAGAAATAATAGAAGAAGAGATCACTAGCATCTTCAGGAAATTGAGGTCGCATTGATCATTCAAGATAGGGCTCAGTATAGCGGAATACAAAGAAACACACCACACGTCTGTGAGAGAGAGAAGGGCAATTCTAAAATATTTGAACGGTAAATGAACGGTTAGGTACGCATGCTTTTTCAGTCTCCATTTACGCAATTTCTGGTTCAGACGGCGAAACATCATGCAGAATCCTTCTTAAAATATGTATAGAGAAAAGGCGCACATTTAAAAAAAAACATAATTATTTGGGTAAAGGCAAATCTGGAGACTGAGAACCGTGTAACTGACCGTTCATTTTCGAACAAATATTGTTGGAGGGGAGCCGTTGTCCCGTCTTTGATATCACCCATACATGGTGGAAAAAGACGTTAAACTCCCAAACACCCAACAAATATTGTTGGAATTGTCCAGAAGAAAGAACAAGAGAATGACGTCAGTTCCGAAACGTGTTGACGTAACACGCTTGCGTAACTGGTCTTTCGTGACGTGCACCACACATTTGACGTTGCTGTCTCCCCTCTAGGTGTGTCATTGTACTCCGCATGGTGTCGCTTTGCTTTGCATAATTAATGAGGCTTTATATTTCGCAGTCAGTGGCCGAGAAAAAAAATTGTGAACTTTCGTACTATTGTCTGTGACACCTGGAATTTTTTTTTTTTTTTCGGTTTCTGTATCAGTAGAGGTAGTGTAATCTTCGGCATGTTATTTATTGTGCAGCATGGACTCTGTGGTAATAGTGTTCTTCTGGAGGCGTCGTGAAGTTTCTGTTCAGCTATGAACTGAGACGGTTTTGTATTCACTGATTTCATGGTAACACTTTTATTTGTAAATGACGATTTGCATCGAATAAATGCATTATAACATTGTGACAGTAAGGGTGTGTGTGTGTGTGTGTGTGTGTGTGTGTGTGTGTGTGTGTGTGTGTGTGTGTGTGTGTGTGTGTGTGTGGGTGTTCTCTCTCTGCGTGCTATGGTTGTCATATATGGGGGCCCTCACCTTCACAACGCTTGGCTGCGGAGATCCGCATGCATGGGATCGCCAGATTTCTAGTTTTATTCTCAGTCATGACATCCTGAATTGCGGAACTAAATACAACCCTAGCAAAACGGGTTTCTACCGGTCAAAGGGAATCAACCATCTACTAGTATGCTAGCACAGCACCAAGAGAGTTTGAGTGAGTGAGTGAGTGCGTGTGTGTGTGTGTGTGTGTGTGTGTGTGTGTGTGTGTGTGTCAGTGTGTGTGTGTGTGTGTGTGTGTGTGTGTGTGTGTCAGTGTGTGTGTGTGTGTGTGTGTGTGTGTGTGTGTGTGTGTGTGTGTGTGTGTGGAAACAACTTGCCATAACTGTACATTTTATAAATGCAATTCCAAAACGTAAAGAGCCGAGTTGACCTTTCGCGTCACGTGATTTGTTATGTGTTCATGTCCAGAGCATGACTGAAAAAAGCGAGTGAATAACATGAGCGTGCGTCATGGGTTCACTTCCCGACGTTTTGAGCCAAGAAACTGGGCACATCACCTGAACAATACACGAAGGAGGAAGAGATCACATACAGTTTAAAAGTTTATTTCTTCTTCTTGACTGGGGGGAAACCTTGAGTTGATCAAACTATACAAAACCGTAAGAAAAGTTGTTTTGTTGTTTTTAATTTAATTACATACAGTACTCGCTCTTGTTTGATTGCTTACGCGTGAAAGATTATTAATAGACCAGTGTAACACTATCTACGATATACACACGGTTTGTTTAAAAGGATTATATCAAGATGTGACAGACAATATTAACGACAACAGTTTACCCAGACTTTTGTATTGCTACATATACACACACGTACAAAATCCTCCACATTGGATATACATGATTTCTACACGTATCTATAGGTATTGCTTCCATGTGTCTGAAACCGTACTTGTAAAACAATAATAATAGTAATAATAATAAAAAATATCTACGAATAATGACATTAATAATAATAATAATGATAGTAATAGACTAACCGGATAAAATATCTAATAATAATAATAATACACAAAAGTACAACGTTCACACGGACCTCCAAAAAATGAAGTACATAACTGGTATAACTAACACAATCAGTCATGTGACAAGTGTTGGCAAATCTGTATGTGTGTACACCGATCGCGATTGTTTTATTTATAGCAGTCAGGGAAGCAACTCTACCTCGTCTCGAAAGCAAAGAGCACAGTTATTCCCCTTGAGGCGCGAACAGTCGTTTATTTTTTTAAAGATTTCATGTCGCATCACTCACGAAATGGGCCAGTCGAAGAAGATTTGGTAGCTCAAGGCTTGAATTGCGTTGTGAGAAATCGTGCCTTTCCCACTTGCAAACGAATGTCGCAAGAAATTTCCTCTTGCCTTTTTATTTTTATTTTTTTGTATGATTATACAAATCAGTTTTGAAACGACCACGGCTGTTCTGTCAGTTGTAGGCGAACGTTTTGCCGATTTCTCCTCGTCATAAAGTGCCGTGAATTGGTGTCGGCGGTCATTTATTTATGGCCCATGCGAAATAATCGAAAGATGTCCCTATTTCATCGTACACTTGAGTGGCAATGACCGTTTTGCGCTTGGCACGGTCCTGAATTGTGGCTAAACAAGATAAACGAAACACGACAAACAACACACAAAACACACGCGCACGCGCCACACACACACACACACACACACACACACACACACACACACACACACACACACACACACACACACAGACGCACACAAACACGCACGCACTCTCTCTCTCTCTCTCTCTCTCTCTCACACACACACACACACACACACACACACACACACACACACACACACACACACTGACACAACTTGAAACACTTCACCATAACCTACGGTTGAACGTCGAGTCCGCTTAACATATGCTCTTTGCAATTTGCAATAATTATGCCAGTACAATCGCCCTGCTCTTGTAATTGATGTTTACGGAACTTTAAAAAAAAAGTGGAAAATTTCTGCACAACCTTACGCTGTGCAGACATCATTTTTAATGACACTGACCAAGTCCCCCCCTAGCACAGTTGAGTTTGTGATAGGAGTAACTCCATAACTACGGCTAAAGTAGAAGGAGATATGACAACGACTCCCATTGGGTTAGCAGATATCTATCATTCAGGTGCCTTTCTTTGGCGGAAAGGTGAAGCCACATTAATTATGCGACACGCAACGCCACCGTGCCTCTCGTATAACTAATGAGGTTTCAGTCTTCTGCAGTGGCGCCGAAGCGACAGGAAGTGATATCTCCGTAGCAATCTCTGGTCGGACGTACTTGCAGTGTCAAGTGTGCCAACCAGATATATATTAAACCTAGATTACCAAGACACAAAATCGACAAGCACACGACTATTCCATTCTTTGTTCTAGCAGAATACGTTGAACGATAACAAAATGCTCCTGTTTGGGGGTAGGTCTTCAAGATTACGACACCCTTTCAGGCTCACGGGATGTTTTGAGGGGTGGTACCAAAAGTGAAACATTTAATTCTGACAAGATTTTTTTTATTCTTGCATGGTATTCAATATTATTCCTAACTCAAAAGTACCTTTTTGTTTATGGTAAGTTTTAAACTTGAATAACCGACATTGAAACTATTGGAACTCATGATACACTGATGTACATATCTAACTATCTTTTTTAAAATAAGTTTTAAATTTTAGTAACCGATTTTGGAACTACTGAAACTATTGATTCACTGATGTACCTTCTCATTGTCGCAATGTTAAGACGTGCAGATACATGTGAGTAATACACATGACATACCTACGCTAAAAACATGAATAACACTTCATTACAGTTCACATTTCACAGATATCAGCTATGTACAAACACGTCGAGGCGTCGGTGATACATTGACCAAAACATACATATATATATATAGATGTAGGGGAAAAAAGGAAAATAACCACAAATAAAAATTAAAGTCATACAGATAATACCCGACTTTTAACTGTGCTGAATTGTACATCTACACAAGAACTGATCCTGTCTCACATACCTGACACAACACTGCAGTGAAAAAAAAACCCACAAAAGCAAAATAAAAGACAAAAAACAAAAACAAAACAAACCCAAAGACCCCCCCCCCCGGCAAACAACAACAACAACAACAGCAACCCCCCAAAACAAAACAAAGCAAAAAACCAACAACAACAACAACAAACGACGACAACAAAAAAACCTACAACAAAACAACAACAACAACAACAAAACCCACGAGTGTCGGCTACAGAGGTTTAGGAGGTTAGAACGGATTCCACCATATTTACACCTTACGCTAGAAAACGATCGGGTAGTCTGTACACACACACTTCCAATACAGAAATAAAATACACCATGAGTTTGTTGATACAACGATGTCGTCATGCTCTTGGTATGTGCATTGTGTCTTTATTATAGTGATAATAGCCGCGTGTTTACTCTTGTCCGTCTGTCAATCGGCTGTCTTATCAGCGGCAAAATAAACGATTTCCTAAATGTTTGTGAAGATCAAGCTTAGAAATGTCTAAATGCCCTAAAAATGTCATAATTATATAAATGTGTGTACAAGTATGGAGGCGTACGTATCTAAATGTGTCTAGCAACATACAAACAAGTCTACAGGGTGATTATAGCGAGTGAGAACTGTGAGCTACTTACAACGTAACCACAAGAACACTCCCAACTTCACGTACGTAATTATTAATTAACGACGACAATTATGCTTCCTTGGACTGTAGCGGACAAGTTCTGGGCAGCAAACTATAGCCGTCACTTCAAGATTACGTCATTATGATCTAGAATGTAGTGTATTCAAATGGGGATCACAATCTAGCAGCTAGATACATGAGCTACGCCTTAATCGCTACTAGAGCATTTACAGAAAATCACATGAATTCATTCGATTGTACACAACATAGGGAAGAAAATCCGAAAAAAGCAACAAGTCTTTTTGTCTGAGTTGTCGGTTGACTTGTTCTCAAGATGACTGACTACTTTGTACAAGAAGTTGAGAGTCCAAAACTGCCATCGCGGAGGAGATTATGTGACGGGGTTAACGGTTTCACAGTCCGCCGAGTTGTCCCGCCACAGGGAGGCAGTTACGTCCCTTTGTCCCGTGGTATCGTCTCAACACTTCCAGTCTCCGACAAAGGGCGCCCACAAGTTGTGTACATCGCTGTGTTGCTTGTCAGAGCTCACTTACTCAAGCTATCCAAAACAACAAAACATAACACCATCGGTGCTTGGCGGCACCTAGGCAGTTGCTTAATGTGAGGGTACAGTCTTTCACAAAGTTGTCCACCAGGTCTTGAGGCGACCTGTACGGTAAGCCAACTTGTTCTCACATCCCAAGTACAGTGACGGTCTCCGGCCAAAATCCTCAAGTCAAATGAGCTTTCAAAAAACAGTTGCTTTTGTCGGAGTCGTTCAGATCTCACGGCCATTCCTTTTCGCCTTCAATGGTCTCTTTCAGAGAAAGAACTCTTGTTTCCATGCTGCTGGAACAAACTCAAGGCAAGTAACATGAGGCGCCATTCCTGCACCAGCAGATATTGACAGAGATTGTTACAAATGGCCGTCATCCTCCTGTCCACACAGGCTGCTAAGCAACCAATTCGTGTGCAAATAAACATAAACCTTTTCCTGACACTTGTGTCAAGGGCGGCTCCAAGGACTGGAGTGTTCGAGAACAGCAGTCCCAAAACAGAACAGCCCCTAGACGAAACACCAGGAAGAAAAGCACGTGTCCATGTCCGCTGTATATATACACACAGCGTTCCGTCTACGTCATTCTTTTAGTATTTTCAGTGTCTCTCTAACTGAACTTGTCCTGAACCGTCCCCACAGACGTCTGCCAGAACGTCTCTGTTATGTCCACGTGTCGTGTGCCATTAGAAGAAACAGCTTGGTCCTCAGTTTTTTTTTCATCCTCTCTTTGAGGACGCAGCCGCTTTCAGTCTTTACATCGTCTCTGCACAAACACGAACTAACACGCTCACAGAAAACAAAACAAAAAGTCACTGAAGCGTGTCCGCACTAAAGCCCGTAGAAAAATCCATCCTGCAACGTTTTCCTGTTACGTCTTGCCCTCCTTCTTGGTCCGTTCCCCTTTCGTTTCCTCCGGTTACCGTTATTCTTGTTACCAGTGCCTGTATTCCGGTCGTCTGCTCGGTATCCGTTGCCTAAATTACTAGTGGTGGTAATGGTTGAGGAGGTGGAGTGGGGGGATGGTACGATCTCGCATATGAAGCGCGCCGAGTACTTGTTGCAGCGCTTGTTCCGCCATTTCAAGTTGTTCTTCACCAGCGCGCAGTTCTTCTTGTGTCGTCTGCGCTTGACGCGCGGCCCGCCGCTCTTCCAGTTGCTGACCTTTACTTCCTCCCCGTTGGAGAACTCCCACGTGCCTCGTTGTCGCTTCTCGTTCAGACCTGGGCAAAAATGGAAGAAAGACTGATATCACACCTCTTCAAGACTGATATCACACCTTTCTTCTTCTGACAAACGCAGAGGAAGATTGATATCACACCTTTCGTCTTTCTGATAGACGCCAACAAGACTGATATCACACCTTTTGTTTATTGACATACACGGGTGAGTCAGGTGGTTCAACAGAACAGTCGTGGGTTTGTAAAGATCTAAAACTGATTTGTGAAGGCCCCTTCTCTGAAAGCACCTTCGTGCTGGGAAAAAAGTCGTAAAACCTCAAACCGCCCACCTACCATTGTGAATGTTTTTATTTTTTTATTTTTGCTGCCCTCTTTGCCAGCTACAGTGGTATTCGTCGTACGTCATGGGTGGAATCCACGGAGGGCTCTGAAGCTGGGACTATGATGAGGATGAAGAAGATAGTACACGTATAATGATGCTACGGCTGCCCTTGTGAATATTTTGTTTTCAGGTGGGTTCTTTAAGCTGCACACCCTTTTCATAAAAGCCAGTCAAAATGAACGTGTGTGCCTAAAAATCAAACAACATGCGAACTGTACTCACCTATCCAGAAGGATTTGCCACCATTGAGCTCTCCAAGCCAGCGGAGATGACGCATGGACCGAACGGAAGTCAGATGGGCTCCGGGATGGCTGACGCATGCGCCTTCTGCCTCGTCCCATGAGCGTTTGTCGCTTACTAGCAGGTAGCAGCGCTGATCAAACTCTCGCCAACCTAAATAAAAAGAAAAGTCCGGCATTAGAAACCGAGGAACTACAGAAACGAAATGTGAAAAGGGACACACAGTGAAGACAATAGAGCGGCGGATTAAACTGTCAAAATCACAATCAGAAAAGAAATAAAGGAAAAAAAAAAGGAAAAAAAACGAATGCTTGAAATCGGGGCAGTAATTTGCCCACAACAAAAAATGGCGAAAACAAAACAAACAAACAAACAAACAAACCAGCAAACAAAGAGCAAATTGGAATCAAGTAAGTGTACCTGTCTGACAGAGCCCACTGCTCGGACGTTCATCGTTGTTGGAATTTGGACTCCATCGCTGCCAAGCGTTACCGTCACAACGCAGCAACTGGTAATTGAAGTCGTCAAAATGGAGCAAACCTTTGGTCAGCGCCGAGCACTTCTGGGGTGCCTAGAAAAAAAAAGAAAGATAAAGTTGGTAGGAGTTATCCATATGTGCTCAGTAAGCTTGACAGGGGAAAATCGTAAGAAACTGTACAGACAAATTTCTGAGGCAGAGTTATGCACCAAACTGAGCAAACAAATATCGTTATATCGTTAGCCTGAAATTCTGGCGAACACAACCTTTATTTTAGTTTTATTAATTGATGATAAGTACAATGATGCCAGGAATCCGAGCTCTTCATTTCCCATCGATACTTTTCTTCTAATAATCTTTAACCCCCCCCCCCCCCCATGAGTTCTGCACAGCATGGTATTGCGGACGTTAAAAACACCATTCACAATGTTGGACAACAGAGGCAACAGTTGGAACTCTCACCCCCCTCCCCGGCGGTATTTCAGGTAGGAAACTTGAGGTGTGATAGTCATAGAAAGCGCCATGAGAGTTTTCACAACTACTTTCTCTTGGAAACTTTAAAAAAAGGTCGAAACTTAATGACACCCATTCAGTCTGTGCATTTAAGTATGATGCCAGAGAATTTGTTTATTGCAAATGCTTAAACCGTTGTAAAAAAGAATTTCAATGATTGATTCATCATAAATTGCTTGCAAGTTTCCCAGATCTCCCAAGTTTTCGGTTGTCAATAACACTGACCTGATATTTCCCATTCACACCCGTCGTGCCCTTCACGGCCCCGGAAGCGACAGTTGAAGACGAGACCCTGGAGGTGGGACTGGGCACGGGCACCTCGTTACGGTTCCTGTTCTTCTTGCCTCTCCTCTTGCCCTTGCCGCGTTTCCTCTTCTTCCCGCGCTTCCCTCCCTTCTTCCGCTTGCCCGGTGGGCGCGACGGCGAGGGGCCGGCGAGGTCAGCGTCTTTCGGGGGCGACTTGGGTTCCGCCTGCGTGTTCAGATAGCGGTTCTCATCCCGCGTGCCCGCTGTTGGAATTTGGCCGAGCTTGTGCAGCTGCAAAGAATGATGAAATCATAAGGAAACGATGAAGGCGCAGAAATTTGTGTCTGGTTCTTCTTGCTCACCATCGGTACACAGCAGGCAGAAACTCAGTGTTTCCGATAGCTTTCACTCCAAAGGGCCCCAGGGACCCTCTTCCAGAATTTCAGGGGGTCCTTTTGTATCCCGGCTGGGGTCACATATTGGCCTTTTTCTCGTTGCCCCGTCTTTGATATCACCCACGCGGTGATGGAAAAGGACGTTAAACTCCCCCAAACACACCCACCCCTTTTGCAATTTCTGAGAATCTCTAAGTAATACGTTTTCCGTTTTCTTTTGCTGCTGTGTCTGGCAGTGGGTTCACGTCATCCGTCCCAGTCTGACTTGCCGGTCTCTTCTTCTGGCCGGTCCTTGAACTTCAAGTGGAACTAGTCATCACTACTCGCGCAACTATTCTGTCGTCAGCTCTCAGCAAAGATCGTTCGAATGGGCAGGGGTGTGCCAACAGACCTAAAAAAAAAGTGTCGCGAGTGTCGCTATCGCGGCCATCTTGTGAATACCAGAACTCAGATGCTCTGTGTACAGGACGCCTCGTTCGCTGATAGCGTCTGACCAATGCTATGCGCGCTATGTAAACAGCTGATAGCGTCTGGCACTTCCAGGTACTCGCAACATGGCGCGCGGCGGCGTCACACTTCCAGCACCGCAGGTTCTTTTTTGGGTCTGTGGGTGTGCCAGACAAAACACGAGTGCGCCCCTGAAACGCTGTGACGTACGTAAATTCTCTGCGTCATTTGCGGATTTCTGTGCGTATTTGACGCATTATGTAGTACGTAATCGAAACACTAGAAACTACACAGAAAGTTAATTTTGTGAAGCTGTCATGCCGATCTTACCGTGCAGCAAATTTCTTTCAACCTTCTGAAGCAAATATCTTGTAAACGTTCCTGTACCCGATTTTCCAGTAGCACTACCAGACTGTGGTTATATGTATGTGTGGAGGCATGTTGCGTGTGTTTCTGGGTAAGTAAGTGTGTGTCGATTGTTAAACGCCCTGAGCTCCTGCGGGGGGGGGGGGGGGGGGGGAAGGGGGGCGTCCCTTAAATACCCATATTATTGTCATTATTTACAAAACTGATAAGATCATGCTTACCACGATCGGGTTGTCTGTCTCTGTGCCCGGGATAGGATCAGGTCCACTCAGTGTCAGTTCGTCGCTGTACTTGCTGACCATACCGAGGTACTGAGGGCAGTGACCTGCACGTGACACACGCTCCATACATGGCACAAATGACAGCCATTGCTACAAATGTATACATGATTTTCACTTGTCATTTTAAGGCGCTTAGAACTGTCATTTATTAATAGGTAATAGCGCTATATAAGTACTATCATTATTATTATTGTTATTAAATAAAGTTCACCGCTTTACGTGTATCGGCAAATCATCCTGGATACCATCAGAAATGCACATGAATGCACAGAAATGCACAACTGCCCTTGTGGGTGAAGAAGAAGAAGAAGAAGAACAACAACAACAACAACAGCAACAGCAACAGGAAGCCAGAAAACACAAAATTTACATTCCCATTTTAGAGTTTGTTCGTAGCATTTTCCCCCACTGATTATAAAGGGTGTTCAGTTGAAAGTTTGGACTGTAATGCCGGAAGTAGGCGGCTTCTAAACACCATTCGCGTCTCTAAGATCGGAGAGCACTTCCTGAACTTGGTTTCCCTATAGCTCTGGGGTATAAAGAACACATCTGATGCCAGTGCCATAAACGGAAGTCGAGGCACCTTACCGTTTACAGCGTTGATGATGCGGAGTCCCAGTTTGCGGCTGTCGCCAATGATGGTGTTGACGGGGTCCCTGAGCGACAGCCTCAGCTTCTCGTTCCTCTCCTCCAGGCCCTCGTCACGGATGGTTAGTTCCCAGGTAACGCGCGTCTCACCTGTACACGTCATGTAAAACCAAATGTATGCAAGCACGTCACGAAGTCGAATGTTTACAGCTGTTCCTAGCTACAGCAATATTTCCTTCTCGTGTGTGGCACCGTTCATTCGGGCCGATCGTCGGGGGTTCTCTCCGGGTACTCCGGCATCTCCCCCCCCCATCCCCTCTGCTTTGGAAATGTTCAAAATTTGAAGAAAAAAAATCCGAAACTTAAATTGCTGAGCTGACCCTTCACACCGCGTGATTGTAATGCGTTCATTTCAAGTGTGTGTGAAAATGCGTGTGATTCACGCAAACGTGCGTGTTGGGTTCAGTTCGCGGCACTCTGAGCCAGTTGAAGAAATTGGGTAAAGCGCCTACAAAACACACAGTTATCATCAGTATTATTATTATTATTATCTTGAACTGAACTGAAACAAAGAAGACATCACACAGTTCTAGAGTTTATCACACTTTCGGCACGTTCTTCTTAGCCACATAAATAAAAACATTTATACATATTATGATCGACTGTAGCAGCCGACCGCCCTTGACGTTGAAAATGCTCACTGACAAACTGAGACCTACCGCCCCCCCCCCCACCTCTCTCTCTCTCTCTCTCATAATTCGTGTCCCACCGTTGCAGAGGTTGCTTTCATCGAATTTTATTGAGCATGTCATAAGTACGTCTTGTTTATGCTCAAGCTGTTTCTCTGTAATTTGTCCCAATGCAGCAACAAAATAAATCTGCTTAAACCAAAGAAGACATCGTGTGCAGGCTGCACGTGCTACTCACCAGGGTCAAACTGGACCTGTTTCGTGGAGCTGGGGATGAAGTCTTCGCCCATCTTGGCCGAGATCTCCCTGACGTGGATGCTGACGTAGGCGGAGAAAGTGAGGTCCCCGATCCTCCTGACAGTGACCGACAGACTACCCACGTTCTCACACGCCACCATCTCCTTCCGCTCAAACTCCACACGTGACCAGTGCATGTTGAATCTGCAACACACAGTTCGATCTCTAGTATTAGTAGGTTAGTTTTCTTTTCATATGAGAGAGAGAGAGAGAGAGAGAGAGAGAGAGAGAGAGAGAGAGAGAGAGAGAGAGAAATGAATGGCAAATTTGTTAATACGTTTAACTAAAATTTACTTACACATACAGTCTAAACCTTTATCCATGCTGCCATGTATGTTTTTAAGAGTAAAAAAAAACAAACCCAAACACTTTACTGATTACATGTCCTTTTTATGATTCCTACAACACTACAATTTCCCTTTGGGGATAATACAAATTGTACTGAGTTCACGCGAACGATAGTATGTCCACCCACAACACTACAATTTCTCTTTGGGGATAATACAGATTTTATTGAGTTCACATGAATGGTAGTATGTTCACTCACAACACAACAATTTTCCTTTGGGGACAATAAGGCTTTTATTGAGTTCACATGAATGGTAGTATAGGGGACAATAAGGCTTTTATTGAGTTCACATGAATGGAAGTATGTCCACCCAAAACACTACAATTTCCCTTCTGGGGACAATAAAGCTTTTATTGAGTTCACATGAATTGTAGTATGTCCACTCACAGCACTACAATTTCACTTTGAGGATAATACAGAGTTGATTGAGTTCTAATACTACAGACATGAATGGTAGTATGACACTTGCCTCTGATCGTCCAGCGTGTTGCCTCTCGAGTCCTCCACACGGAAAGTAAACGTGTCGTTTGTAGCCTCAGTTTTGGGGTCGATAATGAACAGCAGACTGTCCTCGTCTAGGTCACGCTGAGTGAAGCGCCGTCTGACGTACCTACATGAACAGAGACGAACATTGTCACATAGTTAGACACCTAGTGGTTAAGGGGTAAGGGGTAAGGGGTGGGTGTTCGGGGATTTAACGTCCTTTTCCACCACATAGGGTGATATCACAGACGGGGCAACGGTGAAAAAGCCAGCACAAATATTTGGCCCCAGCCGGGATACGAACTCACGACCCGAGCATTAGAAGTCCAACGCTCTACCATTCGGCCACCCCGGCTCCCGGTATAGTGGTTAAGGTTTCCGACTTCGGATCCTGAGCTGCCTGGTTCGAGTCCCTGGTGGGCAGGAATTTGGTGGGATTGTTCCTTTCCAAATCGAGTCAAAATCACGTGCAGACTCGATCACGATGGACCTTCAATGCTCGGGTCGGCAGTTCGAATCCCGACTGGGGCCAAATATTTGTGCTGGCCGTTTACTCGTTGATATCACCTACACGTGGTGGAAAAGGAGGTTAAACTCCCAAACACCCACCCGTTCCCTGTTCACGCTCGAGTAGCATTTAACAAGGGAAATGTTCTCTCTGTTTTACTCATGGTCATTACCGTTTGGCCACTGTGTTCTCGATGTGCCCGTGCTGTGCCTGCTTGACGATGACGTAGAGAAGGCTGCCGGAGTCGGTGTCTGAATCCACGGCACGCAGCAGCTTGCTGTTCAGCCGGTATCCATAGCGACGGCGCCCAAAGTACTGCAGCGCGAAGGGCTCCTTGTTGGTGACCAAGGTTGGGGCATCTGGCGTGACGGAGAAAAAGAAAGAAGAAAAAGGGTTAGGGTTGTCAAAAGTGAGAGGACTGGTATGCGCTGACCGACAGCCTTTGCAGAATGTCCACATTGAGGTTCTTAACTTTTTCACGGCCATGCGGCCAGCTTTTGTACAGAGCCCTTGTAAACCGTTGCCAACCACACACCTAGACCCCGCGTGCTGACGCGCGAGGACGCCGTTACCAAGCACCCACAACCCATGTTATCTCCGCCCTCACCATGGCGGCTATGCCTAATTATTCCAAAGAACAATATTTTTTTCCATAAAGGTGCTTATAATTATCTTTCAAACCATACCAAACACGATTAGGGAACATCTGAGGAAGACCTCTTTCCACGCAATCAAAAAATTGCTAAAATCGCCCTGTTGGGAAAGGGTTGTGAACGCATACAGTGCCTGGATCACGGGGGAAGTTCACGGCGCGCGGTCAAGTTTGGCAATTAGTTAAAAATTCTTGTGCATATTAAACTTAATACTTGACTATAACTACAGATACGAGATGAAACAAATGCCACTAAAGAAAATGTACACCTACGTTCTTTAAATCAGTTTACGCAGAAGATATTACACGCACGCCTGCCTATTTCACCGATTAACCTCTCAAACTAAGTATATGTGGTGGAACAGGACGTTGAAGTCCCAAACACCCACCACACACACCCCTCTCTCCCGAACCTGCAACTTCATAATCACTAACGGTTTACAGAACCAGACGGTGTACCGTGTTTTACATTAAGGTAAGCGCATAAGAATGCTGAGAGCTCGCCAGGACATTAAAACAGCAGTAAAAGCTTGGAAACTACGCCAGAAATGAGGCCTCAAGTTCCGTAACACACTGTTTACAACCCCTTCCGTCTGGCTGGGGATGATTAGCAACAGGGCTTACCTCCCCTGCACCGCATGCGCACTTTCCCCGAACGGCGACCAAATGTTGGAGCATAACTGAGAGTGCCCAGGTGCGGTGAAGCTGTGGATGCACTTGATATTTACTAGTCGTGTTTTTACGCGTCCGCATATGTCAGTGGGCACTGAGTGTATAAACGGTGAAGTAAAACAGACTGTGCCGATTTACGTAATATACGTGGCCAAACTACTAGTAATGGACTGGTGAAAAAAAACTGACAACAACAACAACAAAACACTGAACAGCAACAATAACAAACAAAACAGAAATAATGTGTACAACGGGGAAGCCGTGGTAGCCGAGGTCACGGCGGTAGAGCACGTGACTCTCAGTGCTCGGGTCGTGGGTTCGATGCCCGTCTGGTCGCAAACCGTTGTGCTGACATTTGCTTCGTTGTCCCGTCTTTATCACTTCCCATTCGCCAGTCACCTATCATTAACCCCTTCACTGCCAGCCACTTCGGAACGCAGCACTTCTCAGCGCCAGGTGTTTGTCTGACTGACTGCAGCCTCTGTAACCTCTAGTATTTAATCTCTTGTAACTTCTGAACAAAAGCACCAATTTACTCATTAAAAAAGGTAGCAAACTGGATGTAGTTTTAGAGGTGTGTACTTGTTTTGCTCCAACTACTCATGTGAATTTTGAAAAAAAAAAGAAAAAAAGCCAGCGTCTCTAAAAGGGCATAACACTCAATGCGTTACCCGGCTTTCCTCCCACAACAAAAGTGAAACAAAATAGGATAGGTATTGGGTGGCGCTGCACCGCAGCGACACGCTTCTCTCTGGGGCAGCAGCCCGAATTTCCCGAAAGAGATAATAAAGTAGTAGTAAAAAAAAAAAAAAAGTCCAAGGAATCGCACTGCCGTCAGAGACAACACTTTTTTGTCCCTAAAATAGTTTAGTGTGAACGCACCCTAAACGCAAGACTTCACAACAAAATTACAAACATCAGCAGTGAACAACAACAACAACTCCGACACCCACCCTCCACAAGACCCACCCTCCACAAGACCCACCCTCCACAAGACCCACCCTCCACAAGAGGCTTGATGAAGATGCTGGCCATGGCGGGCTGGGTCTGCAGGGTCCCGTTCATCAGGAACCCATCATGGCGGCCGTCGGCCAGCGTGAACAGGAAGTTGTCCAGACCAGCACGTGATCCGTCGCTCTCGTAGCGGACGTAGCCCAGCTCAACGTCGTTCTGGGTGAAGGCCGAGGCCACCTGACCGCCTCGGATGTACAGCTGTCCGTACGTGGGCGGTTTGACCACCTTGAAGGTGATGTTCTGGGCGGCCGTGTCAGGGTCCATGGCTTTGAGGTGGTATGGTGAGATCTTTTCTTCTCCGCCTTGTAAAACCTGAGACAGACGAACGTGACGGGTGACTGAACTCTGACTGGGCACTGCACTGATAAGTCTGGGGTGAATAGAGCCAACAACAACAACAACAACAACAACAACAACAGCAACAACAACAACACCACCAACAGCTTAACATTGCCCCCCCCCCCCCCCCCAATTTCAGCCCTTACGTATTGCAGTCAAATGATCTGGACTACCCAAAACTGACAACGAAAAATAAACAACACTAATAACAGTAAACCACACACAAAAAATGACAACAACAACAACAACAACAACAACAACAACAACACACACACACACACACACACACACACACACACACACACACACACACACACACACACACACACGAAAAACCTGTCCCTGTTTTTTTCGGAAATTTCTTCTGTAAATAGCGAGAATAGACGCCTGATCTGGTTTGGAGAAATGCTATTCCGAGTTCTAGGCTAAGTTACTTATCCCCTTGGGTCTCGTACGAGACCTGACGAGTTCATGACATTTTCTGCTCACCTCGATAAGAGAGTTGGCCACAAGGGAGGGAAGCACGCGATCCCTGGGCTGGATCTCAATACGGAATTCTCCGTCCTTGGCTTCACTGAGACCGTTGGTAACAGTGAAGGTGAACGAGTCGTGCGTGATGTCGTTCTTGGTCAGGTGGTTGTACACCACCTTCTGCGCCGCGATGTCCATCTGGGTGAAGCTTCTGATGGGCACGAACATCTTGTCGATGTACTCCAGCTGTCCTAGTCTTGGAGGCCTGATAAGGAGAGGAACATTTGGGATAGCTGTCTTTTTCATTACAGGCCATTGTTTACAGAAGTTTCAAACTCGAATTCAAAAATGCTTTATTGTCCAGGTATGAAATGAAAAATCGTCTTTGGGCTCACAGCTCGAGAGGAAGTAAGAATGAAACAATTAAGATTCTAAACCTGTAAAACAACATGATTGGTTCTGTGAAGCGTTCATGGTATGGCAAATGCCGCTGGACACGACTGTGTTCCTTACTGTCCCTCCCCCTCCTTACTGTTTATAAAATCTCTCCCCCTTCCCCCTTTCTCTCCCACGCACGCACACACGCACGCACGCACTAACGAACGCTCACACACACACACACACACACACACACACACACACACACACACACACACACACACACACACACACACACACACACACAACGTCAAAACGTACCTGATGACGGCGAAGACGATCTCCTCAGCCTTGGTGCTCTCGTCCGAGGCGCTGAGGTTGAAAGTGCTGATGGCCACCCGCTCCCCTTCACTGACCGTCATGCCTCGGTTGAGCAGCGCGATGTTGGCCTTGCGCGAGTTCCTCACCTTGATCTCGAACGTCTCCTCGTGACGCCTGTGGGTGCCGTCCGTCAGCACAAACACGAAGCCGTCGCCCTGGGTCGGCCCCATGCGGGTGGTGTGTACGTAGCGGATGCGGTTGAGGTCCACGTCGGTCTGGGTGAAGTTCTGACCCAGCTCGATATCGTAGCAGTCCAGGTCTAAGGTGGGGGAGAAGGGGTCCGGGCAGAACTGGAGCAGACCTTTGGTGGGGAGTTCTGTAATGTCGTAATAGAGGTCCGCCTCCTCGTTGTCCCCGTCCCTCGCCTGGAGAACCACTGACGAGATCAGCGCTGCTTCTCCGTAATCCAGTTCCAACCCGGCGTTCTTGATGACCTCCGGCTTCTCGTCGTTCTTGAGTCTGATGGTGACGTTGCAGACTCGCTTGATCTCGTGCTTGCCGTCCGACACGGTGACGGCGAACTTGTCCTCCAGGTTCTCCGACCCGTCGTGCATGTACTTGAGCTTCATGCCGCTGTGCAGCTCGTCTATGGAGAAGTCCGTGACCTCCGTTTCGGCCTCCCCTTTTCTGGTGCGGATCATCATGACGATCTGTGCAGGAGAGAGAAAGTACTTCGGCTATACACAGGCTATATCTAAGATAAGGGAATATGAGAGGTGAGGTGAGGTGAGGTTAGGTGAGGTGAGGTGAGGTGAGGTGAGATGAGGTGAGGTGAGGTGAGGTGAGGTGAGGTGAGGTAAAGACAGCATCCTTTTGTCCACACATGAAGCCGCGGCAGCTAGAAATGAAGAGAGAGCGAGAGAGAGAGATAGATAGATAGAGAGAGAGAGAGAGAGAGAGAGAGAGAGAGAGAGAGAGAGAGAGAGAGAGAGAGAGAGAGAGAGGCATGGACAGACAGACAGACAGACAGACAGACAGGCAGGCAGGCAGACAGACAGACAGACAGACAGACAGACAGACAGACAGACGGACAGACAGACAGACAGACAGACACACACACACACACACACACACACACACACACACACACACACACACACACACACACACACATCCCCTTACCTTTCCATGCGTAGGCATCTGAGACACGGTGAAGTGCAGCGGGTCCTTGGGCATGTCCAGGTCGATGGCGTCAATCATGGACTGGTCGATCAACATGTCGGCCCCTTCAGGGATAGCGAAATCCTTCAACATCAGGTCCGGGGCCTCATCGTTGGACGGGACGATCGTGACCGTGATCTTCTCCGTCTTGGAGTTCAGCTTCCCATCTGTGGCGTAGAGCTCGAACTCGTCCACCAGCGGCTCCACCCCTCTGTGATTGGCCTGCACATAGTTGATGGACCCGTCCAGGATGTCGCCGTACCTGAAGGAGTTGGCTCTCTTCCCTACGTTACTCTTCTCAGATCCCGGACTCGGCTTCGTGTTCTCGATGTATCCCCACTGCGGCTGCTTGGTGATCATGAGCTGGATGGTCTTCGTCTTGGAGTCGGGGTCCGTCACGCTGAGAACCTCCCTGGAAAACCTGAACGACTCTCCTTCAGCGACGAGGATGGGGCTGCCGACCTGGATGACCGGTTTCTGGTTGTTGACCGGCGTGATGGTGATGTTCAGATCGTAAATGGGCATATCCGTTGTCGCCAGGTAGTTCTGGTCGGACACGATGAAGGAGACGCTGTCCCTCTGAGAGCTTGTCCCGATTTCTCCGCTGGTGTGCAAGTAGCTGACGAGTCCGTCCTTGACCTCTTCTTGTGTGACCTTGGTGGCTGGCTGACCTTTGAGTTGAAGGACGCCGTATCTGGGCTGCTTGACGATGAGGAATACGAGAGATTCGTCGTCTGTGTCCTCGTCAGTAGCAGACAGAATCCTGCAAAAAAATGACGCGAGTTGAAGAACTTCCCGCAGCTCTTGACTTCAATTAACCAAACAACTGGACAGCTACGGAAACAATGTCAGAAACTCATAGAAGATACGTATACAACCACAAAATCAACAAAAACAATACAAGAAAACCCCAAGACATCATCCTAAACAACAACAACAACAACAAACGTTGGCGTACCTTGGTGTGATGATTGCTTCGTCTCCTTCCGATACGATAAGCAGAGGTCTGAGGTCCTGTGAGAGGCGCGGCGTCTGGTCGTCTATGGGAACGATCTCCACGGAGATGACCTTGGTCTCCTGGTTCAAACCGTCGCTCAAGGCCAATGTAAATGTATCAAGGATGACGTCAGAGCCATCGTGGATGTACCTGTCAATCGGATAATCAAGCCGTGTCTTCAAAGCATGCATAATAAAACTGATGTACACCTCCACATGTTTTCAACCCATGTAGTTATGCATTGGACATACTTGACATTATGTCGGCAACGAAGAGCATAATTCACTAAAAAACAAGTTCAAAAGGAGGACACTGTTATAAGGATTAAACACAAAAAAATTCAAGATCATTCCAGACTATTTTTCAAAGCGAACAAAGTCTACCTTCGTGAGTTGTGTCGCCTCACCTGATGTGCTTTTTTCGCAGGTCGTCCAGTGTGAACGTGGCCCCTTTCCGCAGGGTCCTGCCCTCCTTCTGCAAGGTGCCGAACCTGGGCAGAGCGTCCACCATGAAACGCAGCTCGCTGGTCAGAGTGTCGGCGTCGCTGGCGGACAACTGGTTGATCGAGATGCTGAGGATTCCTCCCTCTTCTACAAGTAGCTTGCTCGTCTCGAACCGAGGCACCTGAAGGTTTAAGAAAGGAACAAAAGGCAAGTTAAGAATAAGAATAACTTTATTAATCCCCTCAGGGAAATTTATGGTGTAGAGCTCTTGACACAAAAACAGAATCTCCATGTACAAAACATCAGCCATACACCAATACACACTCTTCACTCATACACCCATCACATACACTCATGGCAGTAATACTGTAAATGATTAAGAACAACATCTCTTAAGAACTGAATTTCATGATTAAGAACAGAACTATAATTCAATAACATAATACTACTTCAGTCCATCAGAGAAACAAAATCTCCATATAAAATCAACCATGCTTTACACACTCATCTGCTCATCCACGCATCACACGCGCACACACACTCAGCCGTAGTCATACACACTACAGGACTTGAGGACTGATATTCACACGCGCATTCGTAGGACAGAGTATTGACAAGAAGGGAAGGTGAATCAAAGCCAGATAATGAAAAATGTCAAAAATCTGTTGGGGGAAGGCTTGAGAGACTGGCTTAGGCTGGGTGGTTGATTGGGTAGTGGTAGTGGTTGGTGGTGGAACGTCCTCTTCTGCTAGGTACAGATTAAAAATCGAACAGATTTACTCACAATGCACAGACACTAAATTCCAGGGTTGAGGTTTGCGTATGAAGTAGCGCTTAGCAGTAGCAGGCTTTAACTCATAAAAAAAACCCATGCAAAAACCGCAATTTTACTTGAAATCTTCAGATCACTGTGAGCCACTTCAAGCCACTAATACGCAATCTGCAGCGGTCTGGGGCCTGGCGGGGAAGGCCCACGCCTTGCGTAATAATGGCTTGAAGTGGCTCCTACTGGGGTGCAGTAGGTCGTTCTTTTTAACCAGTCGTATCATATACTGGGCTGGGGAAGGTCGTGCTTGGGCTGATAAGAGTTAACTGCTTCCTCCTCCAGCCCCGTGGCGCCTTCAGAGAATAAATCTGTGCGCCGAGGAATAGCCAGCCATACAATGTATCATAAACTCTGACCTGATTGTTGACGGGGAGGACCTCGATGTCAAACGTCTGCCCATACAGCTTGTTGGCGGATGAATCCTCAATGGTGTAGGCAAACCGGACCAGGCGTGACTCGGGGCCTGTGTCAGATAGTGGAGGGATGTAGGCCACCTGCACACAGAGAATACAGTGACGAAACATGATCAGCGTAAGACTTGCATAAGGACACAAACTGAGCGTGAGGTCAAGTTTGGTGTGTATTTGAAGAACCCTCTTTGGCGAGTGTGTTAGTTTGTAGTGATTTTTGCTGACAGGAAAAAACGTGATTTTCGTGATATTTGTATTTTGTAGGGCAAGGTACATGCCAGGGGGCCGCAACAAGAGTCAAGCTGCCAGTGAAGCTGAGACTTTTTGCGCACGAGGCAAAGGTGACGCGAGCGGATTTGAATGTAGCGGATTTTTGGCCTAAACGGAAAGTAGACTAGCATTACTCCAGTGAACCCTCAGCGGAAAGGAGGCATTCATTTTTTTAAAACTCCTGTCAGGTGTGGGCCCTTGAATGGTCTGTGCATGGTAATTTTTGTTTCTAGATTGAAGCATTTTTAGGGGTGACTATGATGCCTGAGGCTAATAGGGAATATATAGGCATTTTGAGGCTTTGTGCATTTGTATTCATTGATCTTAAGACCACTATATGAGTTGATTATTTTTGCTCACTACATTCCTTTCGAAGGACATTCTGGTCCATATCAAGTATCAAACGGCTGAACATACAGAGATTGTGAAGTTGGCAGAACAGTTACAACGTATACCAACACACTCACCTTCATATGGTTGATGTCAGCCTGGGTGAAGGTCGTTGCCGAGGCGAAGTCGGCTCCCTTGGTAACCATGGTCACGTTATGCGTCGTGACCAGGCGGCCGGCGTCACGCTCCCCTCGGTTGTATACGAAGTAGGGGGGTGTGGTCACAGTGTACAGGAGTTGCCGGGGTCGGGATTCCACGTCATTGTACTGCAGCTCCACCTGGCGGGGAACGAAATAGAAAATGTTACTGAACAAATTCCATAATCACCATATAAATTCTTACAAGAAAATGTTTTGCTTCTCTCTCTCTCTCTCTCTCTGTGCTGTAAATTCCATTTGTTAGTAAGCCTTATAAATGCCATTGTACAGCTCTGAGGCC
This sequence comes from Batillaria attramentaria, assembly GCA_018292915.2. Lineage (NCBI taxonomy): Eukaryota > Metazoa > Mollusca > Gastropoda > Batillariidae > Batillaria > Batillaria attramentaria. The sequence goes on along the minus strand of JACVVK020000216.1, from coordinate 129,762 downwards.
AACTTCTGGGGATACTGCACAAAACAAAAACAATTTTATTATTATTAATATTTTGACTACTATTATTGTCATTATTATTATCAGTATCATTATTGCTCATTATTATTATTATTATTATGTCATTATTATTATCATTATTATTATTGCCGTTATTATTGCCATTATTGTCATTATTATTATCATTATCATTGCCATTATTATCATCATTATTATTATCACCTGACTGATGTAGCCCACGCTGGTCTCGGGAACATACATGATGCGCGTGGCTTCTGGTGACAGTTCCGGTGGGTTCTCGTTGGTGGGCGTGATGACGATGTGGTACGTCTGGGGCTCCGACTCGTTGGGCGGATCCTGCTGATCCTGCAGCGTGAACTGGAACGAGTCTCGGAACACCTGGAACATCACAGTGATATATCCTGTTATGACCGAGAACCTTGTACATCCAAAAGAGGGATTTCTTGTTGTTCTTGCTTCACCGTCCTTATTTTGAGAGACGCGATCTCTTCCGCAAGCACATTTCACATCATCAAGCTGTAGTGCGCAGCGATGTACACGGGATATGTTTATGAATTCCTTGAATTTTGTTTAATAAACAGACAGTGTTTCACATGAACGTTTTTATGTAACAGCAAAACGATGCCCATTTATGACAGCTGTTCTGTTTCAGGTAACAATCTCTCTCTCTGTCTCTTTGTCTCTCTGTCTCTCTCTCTCTCTTTTAGCAGCGGTAGGTATGAAAACTGACTACTTGACGTCAACTGCCTCTACCGTTGCAAAATAAAGTTTCATTGATTCCATGGTTCATTGATTCATTGATCCCCCCCCCCTCTCTCTCTCTCTCTCTCCTGTAGTTGCGGCAGGCAATTTTTATAATTGACTGTTCCGTAAAAAAACTGCTACCGTTGGAAAATAAAGAATCAATGTCAGTGCCTTTTTAAATTTGTTTTTCGTTTTTCACACACATAATACAGGACAAGACTGGTGAAAACAGACAAATACATAAACCAGGACGAAAACGAAAATAATGATACTACTACTACTGTACTACTACTAGTCAGTATCTCATTCTCTCAGTAACGAACCAGCAAAAGTCTCCGAAGAGCAGTTTACAGCTGGTTCTAGTTTTCCTTTTAAATTATCTTTTCTGATATATATACACATTACCTCATCACCGTTGTGACGGTAGTAAACCTGCCCCTTCACAAGATCCCTCTGCCGGAAACCGAAGATCTTGGTACCAGAGTCTGACGGCCTGATCTTCCTGATGATGTCCCCCGCCACAGGCGACTTGGTGACCGTGTAGATGATGTTCTGGTCCAGCGAGTCAGCGTCGTGGGCCAGCAGCGTCTCCTCGCTGATCTTTTTCATGCCGCCTTCGTTCACCTGGACAAGAAGTGGCGGGTGTGAGGATCTTTGGAAATGTTCAGCCCACCAAGTCTTTGGAAATGTTCAGCCCACCAAGTTTGAAAAATAAATGCATATCTAAATTCCGAAATTTAAATAGCTGAGCTGACCCTTCGCACCACGTGATTGTAATACGTTTATGTCTTGTGTGTGAGAGAATGCGTGTGATTCACGTGAGCGTGCGTGTTGGGTTTAGCTCGCGGCGCTTTGAGCCAAAATATTTGGGATAAAGCGCCTATATTAATGCGATTATTATTATTATTATTATTATCAGGTCAGCGACTGAGCTGCAAGGGATCCTAGCTGTTTGTGGGAGATTTCTCCCGGGCAATCCTAGAAGTACTCTTTTGCAACCAGCACTGAATCGTTACACCTGAGGACAAGGAAAAGCGCATGCGAGGAGCCCAAAGACTGTGGCTGGAGCACACGACCCATCCAGTCCTGTACAACTCCTTCTTCCGTCGAACACTGAGGGTCTGGAATAAACTTCCAGCAAGTACCATCTCGGCTCCTTCACTTGAGTCCTTCAGGGAGAGACTTGGCTGCAGCCTCCACAACCTCCAGTCAACACCCGTCATCCCCTAACTGTATCCCTCCCCTTCCAATGTACATAGTTTTAACTTTTCAACTCTCCCCCCTGATCATCTCCAGATACTGAATCGCACCGCCGAGTTAGTCACGCTTTATGAGCCCAACTCTACGGGTGGGTGGATGTTTGGGTATTTGGGAGTTTAACGCCTTTTCCACCACGTAAGGGTGATATCAAAGACGGGGGGACAACGAGGAAAAGGCAAGCACAAATATTTTGGCCCCAGCCAAGATTCGAACTCACGACCCAAACATTGCGAGTCCAACGCTTTACCATTCGGCTATCCCGGCTCCCGCCCAACTCTACAGTGGAAGAAGGATGGGGGTGGGTGGGTGTCTGGAGGTTTAACGTCCTTTTCCACCACATAGGGTGATATCAAAGACGGGGCAACGATGAAAAAGCCAGCACAAATACCTGACTCCAGCCGGGATCGAACTCACGACCCGAGCATCTACAGTGGAAGAAGAAGAAGAAGAAGAATTAATGGTAGAGGAAGAACGGAAACACATCCACATACCTGCATGCCGAGGTTGTTGATGAGGTATGGCGGCGTGTCGTCCTTAGGGATGATGGTGATGGGGAAGCTGGACAGCACGGTGTGGGCGCCGTCACTAATCCTCAGCTCAATACGGTCCTTGGTGGAGTCGCTGTCATCGTGCTGGTACACCACACGTCTGCTCTCGATGTCGTCCAGGGTGAAGATCATCCCCGTGCGACCGTTCACCAGCACTCGACCGTGGTGCAGTCCGCCCTTGATGTACGCCCTCACTCTGTTGGGGTTTTCAGAGCAGAAGATATGAAGAGAAGATAAAATAAGATAAACACTTTATTCATCCCTCATGGAGGAAATTAAGTGTCTGCTCAAAACGTAACAATTATAATACAATACATTAAAATTCTGCACACAAAACACACACAAGGATTCGAAAGCTACACCAAACATTCTCTCCCGGAGACTCATGTGATACTTACAGAAATGGTATGCTTTTGTTTTGTAGACATTAAACAAGAAAGAAACAATCAAACAAACCCGAAGAACAGCATCAGCATCAGCCTATAGATCTTGTCATAGTACTGAAACTGCACTGCTGAGGATCGTGAATGACTTGTTGCTTGCTCTGGATGATGGTAAGGTGTCGGTACTCGCTCTCCTGGATCTATCCAGTGCGTTCGACACGATTGACCACGTCACGCTGACCGATCGACTTCAGCTTGTCTTTGGGATTCAAGGCACGGTTCTGTCTTGGTTTAAATCGTACCTTTCAGAGAGGTCTCAGACAGTTTCGGTGAGTGGTCACCGTTCTGATCCAGCTTTGCTTCAGTTCGGTGTTCCGCAAGGTTCAGTGCTAGGACCTGTTCTTTTCCTGCTGTATATGCAACCTCTGTCCTGTGTTATTGCGAAACACTCTGTTTCTCACCATGCTTACAGTGATGACACCCAGCTGTACAAGTCCGGTACCGTTAGTGATGTCGATGACATCATCCAGAGCGTGACAAAATGCATTTTGGATGTTAAACAGTGGATGAGCATAAACAGACTCAAGCTTAATGAAGACAAAACTGAAGCTATGCTCATTGCATCCCCAAAAACATCTGCATCAGCCTCTCTACCTTCCCAAATAACGCTTGACAACACTACTGTTCGCTTTTCTCCTTCTGTGAAAAACCTGGGCGTAACGATTGAGCATGATCTGTCAATGAATAAGCAGGTGCTGAATTGCTGTAGAGCAGCCTACTTAGAGCTGCGACGCATTAGTACCATTAGATACCTACTCACCCCTGAGGCTACTAACACATTGGTCTGCTCATTTGTCCTGTCCCGTCTTGACTATGCAAACTCCCTCTTGTCAGGTTGCCATCAGTACCTCCTGGATCGTCTTCAGAAAGTTCAAAATTCAGCTGCACGTCTTGTTGTAAAAGCCAAAAAAACTGACCATGTTTCACCAATCTTACACTCCCTCCACTGGCTGCCCATCAGAGATAGAGTGAAGCACAAGCTCTTGTCCATTTGTCATGTATCTCTCTCTGGCACTGGTCCTTCCTACCTTTCTGAACTCCTTCATTGTTACACCCCTCCCAGGCAGTTACGTAGCTCCTCTGACACTAAAGTTCTGTGCATCCCCTCAGTAAGAACTAAAACATATGGTCAGAGATCCTTTTCCGTTCAGGCTGCAGCTCTTTGGAACCAACTTCCTATATCACTTAGACACACAGAGTCCAGTGCCAGCTTCAAACGCTGCCTCAAAACCCACTTATTTAAAACTGATTACTGATTTACTCTGCCCTTCCACACCGTGTCAGTCTGCTTGTTGTGAGTTATTGTTTAACTTTGAATGTTCCCTGTGCGTCTGTGTATGAAAGTGGTGTATGTATTTATGATGTACGGCGCCTAGAGCCTGTTTTATTTCATGTATAGGCGCCTTATAAGTCGTCCTTATTATTATTATTATTATTATCAGCAGCAGCAGCAACAACAACAACAACAACAACAACAACAACAACAACAACAACAACAACAACAACAACCAGTATTACGGCACAAATCTGGACGGGGACTGAAGGAAAATGATCATTAATTCAAAGGTAAAACCAATCCTGTAAAATATCGAACTTCTGACGAATCAACAGAAAGACACTCTGAAGTTCTGTACTGACCTGTGCGGGTTGTCACTGTCCACAATCTGCAGCTGTTCTGGTGTGATGGGGCGGGACTGTCCCTCCAGCAACACCAGCCCTGAGATGTGGGCACAACGCGGAGCGGTCGTGTCTGATGGCCTGAAATATCAAGGGCAGCGAGGTTGAGTATTACATAATAATAATAATAATAATAATGGGTATTTAAGGGACGCCCTCCCTCTCGTGGGAGCTCAGGGCGCCTTACAATGAACACACACTCACTCACTCAGAAACACACACAACATGCCTCCACACATACATTTAACTACAAACACATAATGTGATGCATCATACGCGGGCTGCCCCCAGCATTCCAACATGACCCTGAATGCTACGTTGACCAAAGGTCTTTGTTTTGATATGAGGGATACGGAGTTTCCGAGTGTCAGCAGCAGAAATGAAGCTGACACTCAAAACGGCGACCAGTCTTACGGAAGTAACCGAAACGCCAAAAGACGTGAAGTCAAGAGCAGAGATGTCACTGCAGAAGTTTTGTACGATGTACACTTCCAAAAGAGCTCAGAGCGATTTTTGGATAGAGAATTGATCGAAGGTGAGACTTTACGTGTGAATACAAGAAAGCACGTGGCTTACCTGACAGCGATATGTAGCGTGATGGGGACACTGTTGGCGAAGTGACTGTCATACACCTTGAACTGCACCTCGTGCACGCGCTGGTCCTTGAAGGCCCTGTTGGGCGGTCGGTACGCTATCCTGTGGTTGTCCAGGTCATCCTGAGGGCAGAAAGAACATCACTTTTGAATTACACTCGTGAGTGGGTGGGTGTCTGGGAGTTTAACGTCCTTTTCCACTACGTAAGGGTGATATTAAAGACGGGGCAACGAGAAAAAGACCAGCACAAATTGAATTACGCTCGTACTCTTGAATATTGACAAGTAGAGGAGCAGAATGATTTTCCAACGTTGTGATCAGTTTAATCTTTTCTACGTTGACGCTACTATCAAACGTCTGACACCAGCTGTCTGGATCTCGTGTTGACATTGCACCATCCGGGCCATATGATTTTCTATCTCAGCCCGAGCCCCAACTGACCTGAAGGAAGGATGAGATGGGCCTGGCGTGGTTGTCCAGATGCACCAGGTGACCCCTGCCTTCGTCGAAGGGCTTGCTGATGTTGAAGACCAGCTGCCCCTTGGGCGTCTCGTAGTCCTCGGCCGAGATCACCCCGGGGATGATGGTGGACAGCACGAACTGGTCGACGTCCATCATGTACATGTTGATGAAGCTGGCGTGAGGAGGGGAGTTGGGTAGCGCCCCCTTGATGTAGATGGGCAGGTAGAACCGTTCCGACACCACTTCCTCGCTCACTGACGGGTCGAAGAGCTCCACGGTCAGAGGGAGATAATCCACTTCCGGTGTGGGTGACCTGAGATGCTCGTAGTGCAGGTTCATGAATAGGAACTCCCGGCATTCCTGAAAAAAGTCGACTGAATTAATCAGCAAGACATTCGTTTCTTCTATAAGTCACCACCTACAGTCTAGCTAGCAAGCCACTCACTCACTCTAACTCACTCACTCAGTTATCTAGAGCGCAGTCACTTTGCGTATCACGTGGTACACATTGTGCGCTGCTGGTCAATGGCAATAGATATGCCTGGTGTCAGCTGACGGACAAACAAACCATGCGCCGTAGGACAAGCACGCTGCTGTCCGCACGTTTTGATGGCGCAAAGTGAATGAGCTCTATACTGAATCTGTTGAAAAACTGAAAAGACACTGTCGTCCAAAAATAAACGCATTTTACACAGTCAGAGGTTACAAGTGAAAATGCAAAATGTAACTAACCCACTAACTATTGTATAGCATCGTCTAAATGCTGCAGCCAAACTGAATTTTAAGATCAGTGTTTCAATTATCTTGATTCTACTGCACCTGAAACACCCAGTCCAATCCAATGCCCACCGATACAGCCCCACTGTGAGTGTGAAACGAGACATCCCCTTGTGGCACACTTCGCAAAATGCATGAACGTTATTACAATTTACATTCACTTCATGCTTTCTGCTGGGTCTCGATCTCACTGACAGTCTTGCGGTGTAATATTGACTGATATTTACCTTCTTGACCGAGTCGACCACTAGCCGCTTCTCCCCCATCACGATCTGACCAACCAGAGGCCATGACGAGTAGAACTTGGAGAAGCTCACTGTGCATGACACGTTGGAGTTGGAACTATTTCTGCAAGAAAGGGAAGTAATATACGATGATGATGTCATCGGCACGGCGTTGAGAAATAATGACATTTGTGAGTGACCTGCCCATCGTTTTGCGGACACGCGAATTCACGAGTTTTTCAAAGTGTTCAAGGTACTTTTGCATAAACACTGTGTTCACTGTTTGACTTTTGTTGTACTAGGAAGAAAAACGACACAAAACAACAACACAACACAAAACAAAACAAAACAAAATACCCCCCCCCCCAAAAAAAAAAAAAAACAAAAACAAACAAACAAAAAAAAAACCCCAAAACAAACAAAACAAAACAAAAGAAAAACAAAACAAAACAACAAAAAACAAAACACAAAAAAACAAACAAAAAACAACAACAACAACAAAACAAAACAAAACAAAACAAAACAAAACAAAACAAAACAATCCGCCCAAACAAAACCAAAACGAAACCAAAATTTAAAAACCAAACCAAAACCAAAACAAAACTACCACCACCACAACAACAACAACAACAGCAACAACAACAACAACAACAACAACAATGTGAGTTGTCATTTTCGCCCTGCTCAGCTATTGTCACCTTTAATTTCGCAGTGGTCGTTTCTGAAGCTTATTAAAAAAACAACAACAAAAAAACAACAACAAAAAAACCTCAACCTTATACATACCTGAAGCGTATGGAAGAGGCGTCAATGGCGTTGGAAAGACCGTTGAACTCCGGAACGACAACAGGCCGAAGACCTCGCGTGTCCACCACATCGTGTGACGCGTTCACCACGTTGACTGTCAGGTAGACAGTGTCCGTATACGTGTCAGTATCCGTGAACTTGTGCACACGTAGTTTGACCCGGTCTGACGTCAGCAAGGGGGACCCGTTGTGAATGTACTGGACGGTGCGCGGAAGGAAGTGGCAGTCGAAGATCTGTAGACGCAAGCAGATGGAAATGGTACATTAAGTTGTGTCGTTGTAAGTACAGTGTGGACTGTTATGACATTTACTATGGAACAAAGAAATGCACACACACACACACACACACACACACACACACACACACACACACACACACACACACACACACACACATTGAAACTGGATGGCTGGACATCAAGTACAAACGTTCCGTTGGGCACAATGAAGAGAGAGTGGGTGTGTAGGTGTTCAAGGGTTTAACGTCTTTTTCCACCACATACGGGGAATATCGAAGACGGACAAGGAGAAAAAGGCCAGCACAAATATTTGGCCCCAGCCTGAAATCGAACTGACGACCTGTGCATTGAAAGTCCAATGCCGGCTCTACCATTTGGCTATCACGGCTCCCCACAAGAAAGCCGCGGAGAGAGTAGTTTAAGTATCCCGCACATGCCGTTACAAACGACGAAAAAAAACAAAACACACACACACACACACACACACACACACACACACACACACACACACACACACACACACACACACACACACACAAATTAACACCCTTCTTCACCCACCCACCCCTTCCCCTTTGCCTATCCCTCTTTTGTTATTTGGACACAAAACGTGTAAGATGCTGAGATAAACTTACATGTCGCAGTCATTACCGTTTCCGTTTCTATTTAAACTTACATGGTCACAAGCAGCGGGGGAAAAGCGAACAGAAGAAAACACATAAAGCCCGACCCCACGCCCACGCCTTCCGGACCCCCCACCCCACCCCCCACCCCCAAACCCCTATTCCCAAGGACTGGGTATCTGGGAGATTGTGACAAAACGGGAGTGAGGCTCGAGGCCGAGATGGGAAGGACCTGTCATGTCCACTCAGCATCCTCCATCCACCACCACCGCCCCTCCAATCAACTTATCCATTCCGCTTAGCGCAGACAAGTTTTTGCTGCTGCCTCTAAATAAAATGGTCAGTCACCATCACCATCATCACCATCAACGTCCACTCCTAACGGCTAATTTTCCTGACCATAAAACAAAAAATCCACCCTGGCCAGACCCCAAACTACTCAACAAGTCCGATCCCAACCCACAACACCAACAAAGCCTTCAGCTTCTTTTCAAGTGCGTCTGGAGAATCACCTCTAGCGGTTCTGCCCGCACTGGGGCGGCCTGCGCCTGTTAAGAAACAGATTCCGAGAACTGACAGTCCAGCGGCGACCACGCACGTAAAAAGGGTGTGCTCAAAACTGAGCACTAGAACACGGGGTGCAGTCAAAACCCATCAGTGTTTCCGGTGCTACCTCTCTTTCAAAATTACCACATTCAGGACATGGCGTTTCCAAACAATGGCATGGGCGATCGGTGGTCTAGTGGTTAAGCGACTTCGTCGCCCATGCGAGAGGTCAGGTTCGAGTCCCACTCGGGGCAAAGAATTTTTCCTTCTCGTACGTGACACCGTTCATTCGGGCTGACCGTCGGGGGTTCTCTTTGGTTACTCCGGCTTCCTCCCCGTCTGCTTTGGAAATGTTCAGCCCACAATTTTTGAAAATAAATACAATTCTAAATTCCGAAACTAAAATAGCCGAGCTGACTCTTCGCACCACGTGACTGTAATGTGTTTTTGTCCAGTGTGTGAGAGAATGCGTGTGATTCACGTAAGCGTGCGTGTTGGGTTCACTTCGCGGCGCTTTAAGCCGATTCAAGAAATTGGGTAAAGCGCGTGTACAATACTCAGTTATAATTATTATTATTATTATTGTGTCCATTTTCAAATTCGAGTAGCACCGAGTGTTTCCAGTGCACTTCGGTCTGTCGGCGTGAACTGAACTGAGAAAGGCGGGGTCGTTCATGAACCAGACAACGACTTTGCCTAACGCGTTGCTACAAGGCATATACGTTTGCATGCACATATTTCAAACACGGCCGCTTTGAGGTGGGTGGATGTTAGGGAGTGTCACGCCTTTTTCCACCACGTATGGGTGACACCAAAGACGGGACAACGAGAAAATAGGCCAGCACAGACACGTGGCCCCAGCCGGGATTCGAACTCACGACCCGAGCATTGGGAGTCGAACGCTCTACCATGTCCGCTTTGGGTATCTTGGAGAATTTCGAATCGGAGAAGCACCGCAAACACACTCGTCCATTTTGATTTCACCTGGTTTTGGACCAACAGATGGGGAAGGACGGGTGTTGGGGGCGTCTGACAAGATGAGAACCGACCACCCGTCACGGAGGGAGCTGGTGAAAAGTGTGCGGGAGGAAGGTAGCCATTACTCGAGAGGCGTAAATCAGGGGTGTGCTGGCGTTAAACTGTCAAACGCCAATCAGCGTCGTTAGGGGAATAACATTCCGGACTCCACAACACATGACTGTACAGGTTACGGTTTACACTCCTTCACGCGGCACATGCAAGTCTTAGTCCAGACTTCGTCAGAAAACCGGGTGAACTGGAACTAAACTACAACTAAAATAAAACAAAAGAAAAGAAAACAAAACAAAACAAGTACTAAAGAACAAAACCCTAAACAACAACAACAACAACAACAACAACAACAAGCCAAAAACCCAAACCAAACCAAACAAACAAAAACAAAACAAAACAAAACAAAACAAAACAAAACAAAACAAAACAAATACTAAAGAACAAATCAGAAGAAAACAAAAATACTTACAAGGAGAAAAAGAAAAGAAATGACACTAGAGAGATGGGTAAGATAGGCGAAAGAATTAAAGGACGCAGAAAAAAAGGCAGAGAGGACAATCGCTTGCTGCTTTTGTGAATTTCGGAACATACCCAACATTTTTTTTTTCAATCTGAAGCGGCTAGCTAGTTATTGCATTGACTTTGCTGTATACAGTAAATGGGCTTTGAAGGAAAAGCAGGACTGACACGCGGAAAACGCAGACAGAACTGTGTAAAAAGCAAGGAAATCATCAACCACAGGAAGTTGCTCTTTTTTTCTGGTTTTATGGGCAGAAGAGCATCGCTTCCCGCTAGCTTCCCTTTGCTTCACACATGGGTAACCAATGATAGGTGATTAGGGACTGAAAACGAACCATCCACTAATCAGAAAAGACGAGCGAATACTCATTACTAACTCAGTATGCAGTCAGTCATAGATGAGAGTTCACGAATTCACCAAAGCAGACGTTTATGCGGGTTTAAACGTTAAAGAACATGTCTGCGTTGTGTCTGCAGTCACGTTATGTTCATATTGTTTGCAGTTAATGTTCATGTCAGTCTGACAGCAAAAGCCTTTATTTCGAAGTCAGTTAAACTAAAACTAAACATCACAGAGACAGAGACAGAGGGAGGGAGGGAGGCAGGGAGGGAGAGAGACAGAACAATAAGAACAACTTGACTGAGAACAAGAACCTTTATTTTACAACGGTAGAACGGTTACAGACATATACACAAGACTGAGTTTTAAAACTTGCCGTTGCTACACTACATGAGCTAATACTACTGTAAAGAGAGAGAGAGAGAGAGAGAGAGAGAGAGAGAGAGAGAGAGAGAGAGAGAGAGAGAGAGAGAGGGAGAGAGAGAGGGAGAGAGAGAGAGAGAGAGAGAGAGAGAGAGTTGAATTTCTTGAAGTTTGTCCACGGGCAACCTGCTTTGGATATGCAATTCTAAACTCCAAAACTTAAACAGATGTCCTATGTGTGAGAGAATGCGCGTGATTTACGTGAGCGTGCGTGTTGGGTTCATCACGCATCTGCGTGTGTTTCTGGAGAGAGTATATTGCGGCAGGGCAAGGGACATGTTTTATCAGATGTTCAGACCACCGACCACATTTCCCCCCCCCCCCCCCAAGTCTCTTCTGGAAGTGGGCCGCGTACGGAAGCATTGTGCTCAAGTCGCCACATAACTCCCTGACACTGTTTTTACTTACCAGGTGCAAAAGATTGGTCTATATTTTGCCTGCCCACCATTTATCCACCATTATGTTTATTTCCTACAAACGTTCATACAAACACCAGCCAGCTTGCCCTCGCGTTTCGCGTTCCCGGTACACTTTTTGACAAACACGGGCATTTGCATGTGTCTGGAGCGAAAACGACTCATACTCCGTCACAGACGCACGCGACTCCTCACATGAATGCGTATTACACCTCTGCATTCATTAAAGCGCCCAAGGCCCGTATGTAAAACTCGAGGTTAATTTCACCCACGGCTACGGGCCTAGCCCAGACTAGGACAAAAGAAACCCAAAAGCAAAATTAAATAAAAAAGGAAGCGAAGAAAGGAAAAATAAATTCCTTCTATAACGGCTCAGGCACCTTCCTGGAATGGGCCCGCTTCCTGATTGAAAACAAAAAACAAAAAATTTAACCCTAGAGCTAGTTTAGTTACTCTAACCCGGGGCTAAACTCCCTAACCCTCACTTTTACATACGGGCCCAGGGGTTTGAAGTACAAAAGGAAAGTAGACTAGCTAGACATAGCTCTAGTCTCGAACTAACTACGTCGAGACTGTCATCAGCGTGTATGATTCATCTTTGACTCCGTTTACACATCTCGTACTGTTCTCAGTTTTGTTATCCCGTGGGGTTTGGTGCATGGAACGGAACTAGGACGTAAGTCCGTGACTAGTTTAACTGATCTGAGACTAAACGCATAGTCGTTACGAGCTGGTGAGAAAGGATACACTGTTGGAATTTCTGTGAATGTGGTCTCTACAGAGTTTATCGTATAAGTGGCATAATTCAAACCCCAAGTGAGTCGAGGTTTTAAGGCACAGTGACATCATGGTCACAGACACATGTGGCTTATTGTGACGGACTCGGCTTGTAAAACGATGACGACTACAACGACGACCACCGCCACCTCTAACACCACCAACAACTTTTCAATGGGAAACCCTTAAAACCACTCTCAGTAAGCTTCATAGAGACTGTTTCCACTACAACCTGGGTTCAGCCCGAGTTTACCTCGACTCGGACAGGACTCGGGTCAATAGCCTTTACACTACACTCTCTGCAAGTCTATCCCTGACAATGACGTAGAAAACTTACGTCATGCTCGCCGTCATGCCTTGAAGAAAGCATCATACCATGACGCCAGCTGCATGTTTAGATCCGAAATGCGAGTCCGTAGCAGGGTCGAACCCGGGTCGCTTTTAACCCGAGTTGGTTAAATGCAAACGCACCAACTCGGGTCCAACCCTGGTCAAATCCATTAAAGTTGGCAGGTGTAAACAGCCTAATAATAATATAAAATAAGTAAGGAATGAAGAGAGGCAGGTCACTTGTGGCAGAGAAGTAAAGTTACAGGTATACAATACTCATTATTATTATTATTATTATTATTATTATTACACATTAAACTTCTTCGGCTGCGGAGAGCTTCGCGGCAGGGGTATGCCATGAACCCGGCAAAACAGTCTCTGCGGTGGAGGACGGTGCAAACTGCGAACTCATGCACGAATACGTCACTGGCGCACGCGCTGTAACTAATTACTCTGCCACACCGCCGTGCAACAACACAAGCACGCGCGCCAGACCAAAGCACGTGCAGTCATGTGCAAGAGGCGTTCAGAGAAGACAGGTATGTCGCGTAGAAAAAACGGATGGGGGATGGAGCATTGGGGTGCAGTCAAAATAGATTCGAGTGTTACCGGTGCTACTCCACTCTAAATAGCACCACCGCCAAGACAAAATAGAGGGTTCCCTGCTAAAAAGTCGTATCGATACAGATAGAAAGAAAAGATACAGGGTGTTCTGGCAGGGAAATAAATTTTATTTTTCATTTAATTTATTTAATGTTTCCAAACAGGAGCACCAGTTGTTTTTCTTCAAGTTTTCAATTTTGAGTAGCACCGAGTGTTTCCAACGGCGTGAAGCTGAGAAAGGGACAATTGACCAATCAGACAACGCCTTTCACTGACACGTGACTACAACGCAAAGATGTAGTCAAACTCACCGTGATATCACAAACATATGGCTTGACATGACTGCAATCATCGTCGTAAGTTTTGAGGCGGAGTAGCACACGAAACACTCAGGTCCGGTTTGATTACACCCCGTGTGGAGGGTGCTTCACAGTCGCACCTGGGAATCCAGACTCCGTTTATGAACGTCTGCACACACGCTAAACGGCTGGGGGCCGTGTTTTTCTCGTTCCGGTTTTTTGCTCGTGTGTCAGCCGGATGTGGATTTATCTTGGAGCATAAGTTACGCCAAAATGCTCCCCCTAGGCTTAAAAAAAGGTGCCAGGGATCTTGCTTCATCAGTCTTTTTTTTTGCGCTGAAAGTACGGTTGTTCGTTGTGCAGGTACACGATATGACGACTTAGGCCCTTGGCTCCACGTGGAGCATAGGCCATCGACAACCCTTCGCCATCGCACTCTGTTCTGGGCTAGTTTTGCCACTCCAGTCCAGTTGGTACCCTGCTTACATAGCTCTGCCTCAGTGTCCCGACGATATGACGAAATGCTGCGAAATGATTTCTGAAACCGCCCCCCCCCCCACCCACCTTGCCCCCTGTCCCTTCCTCGCATCCCCCTCCTCCCCGGCCCTACCGGCCTATCGCCACGCCAAGTGTTATTTGTCAAAGAGTATGTCTGTATACTTACATGATCGTAGTCCAATTATTGAAAGGCGCTATATGAATTCAGAGGGGACAAACTGCCGCTAACAAAGCTCAAAGCCCTTTTTTTTATTTTTTTTTGAATTATCATCTCCACAGGTGAAAGGAGGTCATGAATGACGTGTGATTCACGTGAGCGTGCGTGTTGGGTTTAGCTCGCGGCGCTTTGAGCCAAATATTTGGAAAAAAGCGTCTATGTTAATGCGATTATTATCATTATTATTAAAGAGAACACCTTGACACCCCTTTAGCTTTTTGAAGTGTCAAGTGTGTCGTGATCAAACGACAGATGCCGCGTTTGAATGGATGCTCCTTTTGGCCACTGCGACCGAAACAATTCAAAACAAAACAAACCAAAACTACAGCAACATAAATCAATACAAACCCCCCCCCCAAAAAAAAAAAAAAAAAAAAAAAAAACAACAAAACAAAACAAAACAAAACAACAACAACAAACAAACAAAACAAAACAAAACAAAAAACAGAACAAAACAAAACAAAACAAAACACACAAAACAAGAATATAAAACAAAACAAAACATTAACTACAACCCTTAAAAAAAAGACATGCCCTGACTCGACCAACAAACTACATGGTTAACATAAAACTCTAAAGGCTACAAAACTGTATTCCTTCGTCCTGGAAATAGAATCTCCAGTTTGATCAGGATTTTTCGGATTCCTCGCCATTCTAAAAACCTCCCTGGGGTGAAACAGGATTAAACCAAAAAGTTCATTGTCTATTGTCAAAGCTGTGAAATCAGGAATTCGTTTACTTGATTTGCATAATTTCAAGCCACTGACAGGGAAAAAAAGGCATTTTGAAGTGAGGTGGTCCCGTGTCATGGAACATTGAGGGAAAAAAAGTTAATAAAAAGGACAGGGGGAAAGGTGCTTGTCTGTACCAGTGCGGAAAGTCTCCACGCAGTTCTAATGAACACTGTCACATACTCCGGCACAGCATCGATTTTTTCCCCCCATCAAGACAGCTGTGATTAGAACGGACCTTTTTTTTCAGGGCGGTTATAAAAGTTTAACATCTCCACAGGTAGAAGGAGGTCAGTGAATGACGTGTGATTCACGTGAGCGTGCGCGTTGGGTCAGTTTAGCTCGCGGCGCTTTAAGCCAAATATTTGGAATAACGCGCCTATGTTAATGCGAATATTATCATCATTATTAAAGAGAACATCTTGAAACACCTTTAGCTTTTTGAAGTGTCAAGTGTGTCACTGATGATCAAACTACAGATGCCGCGTTTGAAGATTATGTGAAGCTGCAAGGCCACTGTGAACACATCAACATACTTTACAACAGATAAACAGAACTTTTTGAAACACCTTCGGCTTATTGAAGTGTCAAGTTTGTTGTGCAAAACAAACAAATCAGACTTGCCAAAAAAGAATAACACAAAAACAATTCAACAAACAGACAGGAACATGACCAGCAATGTAGGAATTTTCACCGACTGACATTCAGCCAGCGCTGAGTCGCACAGATCACGGCCCTTAATCCATCTTTCCCGCCTTCCCTAGCAGGAGAGTTCGGCATAAAAAGGGGAGGGAAGGTCGTTTGGTGAAAGAGAGGAGCAGAAACCATGCGATTAAACGGACTTAAAGGATTTCCAGGGATTGGAAAGGTGTCGCGGATAACACTGATAAAGCCGTGAGTCCGCAGGGGTGTGTGGTGGGGTGGGGGAGCCAGCACTTGGCGATTTTGAATTTCCTGATGACAAAGCGAGTAGGGACAGCAGGATTTGAAGCATTTGTTTTCTCTTAAAACTGCCTGCTGGAATGGAAACGTCAGTAACACACTCCCAACTGGAAAGGGGAATCCGTAACGCTTCAGTTGAAGCTGAGCTGGTTTTGTTTTCTGTAATGTAGAGTAAGGTGGCCTAGGAAGCACCTACATGCAAACAGGATACTTACGAAAGTTGGGAATTGCTTCTCTTTAGATATCTGCAAGTCTTTGAGATGTGTGTGTGTGTGTGTGGGGGGGGGGGGAAGGGGGTGGAGAGAGAGAGAGAGAGAGAGAGAGAGAGGGCGGTAGGGTGACACCCTACTCTCGCCCCCCATCATCCTCAGTGAAAATAATCCCAAACTGACCGGCATCTACACCCATTCAGGAGGAATTCCAGGCATTCTTATTGGTAGATCCTCGCAGGCCGGTGTCATGCAACCAGCCATTCAGCACACCTTCCCTGAACCACCCTTCAAACACCGCACAGGAGGTTCTAATATCTTCCAAGTCGCTGATGACCGTGACAAAACGCGACCATGCAAACCTTAAACAACCATCAGCCACCAGAACCTCCATCTCAGCAACACAGCCGTTCTGTCCGCCGGCCAACGGCGCCAGTGAAGCGCAGACAACCGATTTTCAGGTAGACTACCCTGCCCTGTTGAGCCGACGCTGCGCTTGCCATTTTCACACTTACCAAGTAAACAGAAGACACGGCCAGAAGAGGTCGCGAAACGCACGACAAAAAAGTACCCACGGGGTGGAACGTGCTGGTTTGAAGGTGTCCGATGAGACAGCGATTTACGATGAGAAAGCATGTATGGTTGGCAAAATTTGACAAATAGCAATTTCTGGCAAACACAACAACAATAACAGCCCCCCCCCCCACCCGCACCCCCCCCCCTCCTAAAACCCCCAGCAAAAACAACGGAAATAACATCAACTGAAACCCCGACTTTATTGCAGAAATCACTGGCGAAGAATTACAAAATATCAGTTTTGGCGAGAAGTCGTTTGTTTTTTGTTTGATTGTGTTTTTGCAGAAAAGTGGCTTTCTTAAAAAAAACAAAAAACAAAAAAAAAACAAACAAACAAACAAACAAACAAACAAAACGAACACAAGAACAAAACTAGACATACAAACAAGACCTTGCTATTCCCATTATTCGGCAGGAAAACAGGATTGTGCCATCATTCTGTAGTAAATCAGTTTTTCTTCGCCAGTTTTCTGCAGAAGAACTGTTTTCAGGAAGAAAAACAGGATTGTCGATTTTTCTACAGAAGACCCTTTTTTCTGCTGAAAAGTATCATTTATCATTTAAAAAAAAAATCAAGGAAAAAAGGAAAAAAAAAGCAGAATTGTCCATTGTCCTGCAGAAAAACATGCAATTTGTCAGATTTCGCCAGCAATAATGCTTTCTCATCGTAAATCGCTGTCTCACCTTTAAACCACAACGTTACACCCCGTGGTACCAGTGTTCCCGTGCAGGTCGACTTTGTCGCCAAAGGCGGGGATGAAAAGAGAAGCATGGGATAACAGCATTATCTGGCACAAGCTCTGTTTTCACGCTAAATTTGACAGGTTCTCGGCGAGAAAATTGCCTTTCCCCTTGTATCAGCTGTTTGGGGGGGGGGGGGAGCGCGGCCAACAACCGCTGTTGCTACTTTCTCAGTGTGGTCCACGAGCAAGTTTTGCTTTTCCAGCGGCCCCCGGAGTGTAGTGGTTAGCACCTCGGACCATGGGCCGGGTTCGCGTCTCAGCCGAGGCAAGCGGGATTTTTTTTGTTTCTGTATGACATCTTATGCAGGTGTCGTAGTTCCCGCGCCTGGTTATATTTATGACAGGGAAGCGTGGAATGCGGCCCTGTCCCGCAGTCCCAAACCACACGGACCTCCATAGCATCATCATACCATCATCCTCATCTCCATCATCATGCATAATAAAATTTGCCCCCAGCTTCCGTGCCCTCCGTGGATTCCACCCATGACCTGGTAGGAACACCACTAGACCTGACGAAGAGTTGGGGCAGAAAAAAAGCTTTTCCAAAGCGGCAGACTTGTTGTTTCATTTATCAGGATGTCTACTATACGCTGCACCCGATGAGGTGTTTTGTGTAACTGTACTTTGATGTAATGTCTCCTCCTCTTGAAGACATTTTGCACATAACACAGCAGGGCAGACAATGATAAGCATTCCTGAAGCCTGTGCTGCATCATGTCACTGCATGGAGCCATTGCCGCATAAACGCAAACATAGACCATGGTACTTTTTATCATTCCAGCAGAATGTCAGAGTGAATGTGCGGCTCTTTTAAAGTGTAATGTCATTTCTTGGTCAGGAAGGCATTAATGGCAAGACGGGCTGTGCAAACTTACAACCTGTTCATCGCGATTTAAGGTTCAAGCTCAGATACTGTACGGGATATTTCCGCGCCGCCTCCCCCCTCCCCCCCCCCCCGAATCCCCCCGCATTTCCCCCTCGCATCCTGTGAAACAGAGGCGCAATGAGGTTGCATCTATTGTTTTGCTCTAAATTCCGAAACTGAAATTGCTGAGCAGACCCTTCGCACCACGTGATTGCAATGTGTTCGTGTCCAGTGTGTGAGAGAATGTGTGTGGTTCAAGTGGACGTGCGTGCTGGGTTCAGCTCGCGGCGCTTTGAGCCAGTTGAAGATATTGGGTAAAGCGCCTACACTATTATCATCACGAAAGCATTCGCTAAAGGCATATAAAGGGTTCAATTGGGGGGGGGGCGAAGGAGGGGGGGGGGGGGAGGTGCAATTATGACATGGCATTTCTGAAAAATCTCTTTTAAATTGTCCAGAAACATTGTGCAGTCATGTGCGAGTCTCTTTGAACGTCTTAGCAGCCAGCGATTGCTGTTCACGGCCGAAATTGCCTGGAAACCCTCGTTCACCAAAATGCAATGAAGCTACTTTGGACAACGTCTACAGACTCGATTTCCGTATAACGCTTGGCTGCAATAAAAAGCAATCAACGAGCCCAAAGCTTTGAAACTGTTCTGTCAATTTATCGTTCCTCCTCTTTCCTTTGCGGTAATTTGCCATTTCTATGCGGGGTCTTGTGCTGTAAGCGCCAGAGCCAGTTTATTACTTGTTGCATGCGCGTGCCAGTAAATCAGTTTCTCGAGGAAATTTTCCGTTTTAGTCGGCAATTCTGAGGCGCGATTTCACGCGAGTTAAAGCCACAGGAAATACTGCGAGGGGAGCAAGGCTGACTCTTCTTTCTGCGCGTGTACGTGCTCGCGCAAACGATCAGCGTTTAAAAGCCGCCGGACAGGAAAAAGAGGCGGACGGAATTGAGTGGGTCGAATCATCTAGACTCTTTTTGGGTAACAAAGGGGAGGGATAATATTTCCATCACAATGAGCTGGAGTTATTGTGTGTGTGTGTGTGTGTGTCAGTCACAGTGGCAATGTTCGATTCGTTTCCCAGTCACTTTCGGCTAAGTATTGATAATAATAACTTTTGCAAGCTAAATGAAGCCACGCCAAGATTAAGACGAAGGATTTTTTTCTCGATACATCGGAAAACGTCAGCATGCAAATGAACGATTCTGTGTTTTGAATGTTACCATCAGCACCCCTGGTCCCATTTACCCCCCCCCCCCCCACCCACACCCCCTTTTCCACTCTTGAAAACTGAATCTGGAATCTGTATTTCGTCGGTGCACTCGCAAGTGCATAATACACATGCACACAAAAGTTGGCAGGGATATAGTGAAGGCCTGAAAGCCAGGTTAGGTGTTATCAGTATCATCCTATCTAGACACTTTCAACTGCTTTTCCTCTGGATACACGGAAGAATTTAAAAAAAAAAACAAAAAAAAACACACACACACAAAACTCATGACACCGTGTATAGCTGACACGACGATCCACTGTCAGCAGTCAAAACCCTAGATGATTCTCACGAACGCCGGAAACCACGTTACTACACACACACACACACACACACACACACACACACACACACACACACACACACACACACAAACTCTCCACAACTTTGTAGCCGACTCAAAACATAATCGCTGTGCAGCTGACAAGACAATCCAGTGTCAGCAGTCAACATTTTTATTTTAAAAAAAAGGAAAAAAAAAAAAAAGAAAAAAAAGGAACTCTCCGCAACGTCGTAGTCAACTCGTAGACATAATCATTGATCAACTGACAAGACAATCCGCTGTCAAAGGTCAAAACCCTGAGTTTCATCAACGCCATATTCCTAAAAAAAACCAAAAACAAAACAAAACAAAACTCTCCACTTTGTAGAAACTCATGAGATAATCGTTGAACGGCTGACAAGACAATCCCCCAGTCAGCAGTCAAACCCCTGATATTCGTGAACGCCGGAAATCATGTAACTACTAATCGAGAACAACGTGATCTCCCAGCTCACGTTTGTCACCCAACGGTGATTGATTCCTCGATCCGCGCGGTTCTCCGCCTAGAGAAATGGGGAGGATTTGGCCGTATCAGTGGCCGGCAGCCTGTGGAAAGAACGGGTGTTACCGTTGCGCCACCAGGGATTAAGGGTATAGGTGACAGTCGTGGAGCTTTGTCTGTCGGTTGCGTCAGACCGGACCAGGGTTTACACGCTTGTGTCCCTTTCCCTTTCAGCAATGAGTTCAGGAGGGAGATCCCCAAAACGGACCTGCTGAAGACTACAGACGTCGTCGCCAGAGCCGGTCTACTAATTTGAGGCCAAAAAACCCCCCAAGGAACGCAGAAGAAGAAGCACCATTTCTGCGCCTTCGGGGAGCCGGGGTGGTCGAATGGTAGAGCGTTGGACTTCTAATGCTCGGGTCGTGAGTTCGATCCCGTCTGGGGCCACATATTTGTGCTGGCTTTTTCATCGTTGCCCCGTCTTTGATATCGCCCTATGTGGTGGAAAAGGACGTTAAACCCCCAAACACCCCACCCACCCTCTGCGCCTTCGTTTGTCCTTCCGGAAGAGGCCCGGCTTGGCTGCAGTCAGCACAACCTGCAGTCAACACAACCTGCAGTCAGCACAACCTGCAGTCAGCCCTCGTCACTCCCTGAAAGCTGACCCCCCTCAATGCACGTAGTTTTAACCGTTTAAACATTTACCCCTGTCCACCATCAAGTTCTTGCGCCACATCGCAGTTACATGCGCGACGACGACGACGAAGAAGAAGCTAAAAAAAAAAGGGGGGGGGGGACTGAAGGTACTGTTGTGGAAGAAAATCCTGATTACTTGGTTCGTTGCAATGAAAGTTGTATTTCACCAGGCGGTACAGGTGACACCAAGTACAGGGCAACATGAACATGGACACGGACAAGGCCGCCCAAATTCCTGGACCTCACGATTCGAACATTGAAATCTCAGTGACTGGCGGCTGTTTTATGTTCGGGGGGTGGGGGGAATCGCGTTCAGACATGTCGCTTTTGAACAAATAACAACCTCTACTCTTTTCGATTTTCAACGCAGAAAGGGTATGACCATGAGAACGACCATGAGCAACCAGTAAGTGTCCCAGTCTGCATTATCTCAAAGAAACTCTATCAAGCAAGACTCTATTGAAACTACTGTTAAACAGGCATCTATGATACACTTCTACTAAGCGTAACCTTATGATAAACTACCACACTATTGTAACTCCGACCATGTCACTACCATTCATTCACAGGCCGACTAAACACAGACCAAGCGTGAGGGACTGGGTAGGACTTAAAAACACTACTGTGGAACGGAATTTTTCTCCGCGGGTACCCTGCTTTTCTTTCGCTCGCCCCTCGGCAGCGTAACAGTGGAACAAACTGGCACATTTGTATCGAGCAAGACACAGATCTATCGGCCCCTGCGGCGCTCTATTTAGATCTATTGAAGGGCGAGGCAACAGAGCGTGAAATGCCTGTCACGGAACGCGCACCTCCTGTGGAAAATTGCCGGCTTTTCATGAGGAGAGTTCGTCAAGTTTGCTGTGAAAGACTCGGGTGTCAGATACAGAAATAAAAGTGGTTGGCTGTCGTAAGTTTGTTAGTTTCATTGTGGGTGTTTTGGCGAAGGGAAAAGGAAGGTGAGGAAGGTGGGGGGGGGGGGGGGATGGGAGAAGGGGTGGGACTGGTGATGGTGTGGGTGGTGGTTGGGGGGGGTGAGGGGGGGTGGTTGGTCGGTTGGTTAATTGGTTGTTGCGAGTATAGCACATTTCGTACCGCGCACGTCAGTGCAACCACGTTATTTACTCTTTTTCGGTTTTGGTCCTGTATGCGAAAATCAGGCAAGATTAACGGTTCCTTGACGGTTGTCACTGCAGCAAACACGAATAAAAGTGCAACACCCCCCCCCCCCCCAAGCCAAATTCAATTTCAAGCCAAATTTATTATGAATTTTTTTTTACATCGAGCCACTGGCACAACCCCAAACTCACTTAGTCAACGTCTTTTTCAACCTCTGAAGGCTGATAATTACACGAGGTGTTCGGGGTAACGAGTTTTCCCCCATTTCATGGCCTGCCTCTTTAACATAGCTTTACACAAAATTCTTGCCGCTCAGTGATTCCGGCAGATGGCTCGTTTGTCCTCCGGTTTGTTAGAGTACATGGCAACTAAAAATGTAAAGTGCAGTATAGTCACTATTTTTTCAACCTCCCACTGCACATACCAGGGATGTCGTTTGGGGTCGGATCTCGGCTACAAGCCGAATTTGTTTTGAAAAAGCCGATAATCTGTCTGTCATGTCGGCTGGCCGAGCCGAAGTTTTCACGAGTGAATCGGCTCGATTATGTCCGTTTCTGCGAGATTCCTGTGCTGGCTGGACTAATTTCCAAGAAAACGCAACTTTCGGTGAGGATATGTATCTACAGAACATCTTTAATTCATGGAGGTGGAGGGAGCACGTAACAGTAGGGAATCTAGTCGAAAAACTTGTGAAACGGCTTCGGCAGAGAGAGCCGAAACTTTCTGTAAAAAGCCGAAACTTTCATGGCTGTTTCGGCTAAATCGCCGAAGAAAAAAAAAAATCCTGGCAACATCACTGCATACTATCAAGATTTTTCTTCAGATCAGAAGCACCATGTGGTTTATTCATTGAAAATCTATTCATCATCATTAGCTTGCTTTACGTCCTATGGCTTTTGGCCCTTAAGGACAAGTTGTTCCTGGCGTGTGACTTTGGCTGCTTGGCTAGGCGAGTGTCTTTGAAAATCAATTCTGAATGTGTCTCTCTTTATATACACCTGTACTGTAATTAAGACCGCATCGCACGCGAAAGCGCACATAAGAGCTACGTCACACGTGGCGTTTTTGCTCGCCAGCCAGCGGTAAAATGCACTCCCAGTCAATTAAATCGGCTCGCCAGGGGCACTGCAGCGCAGTGAATAGAACACGGTCTCATTTTTTTCCCTCGCCACGCCAGTCAATCGCCGCTGACCGCGCGCTATCGCTCTTTGTGTATTGTCCAGCGCCAGGCCGGCGGAGCACGCAGTCAGCTCACCGCACGTTCCTAGCGTGTGAACAGAAAAGCCGTTCGGCTAGCGCGCAAAGGCTCCGCAAGCTCGCAGCGTCTGCGGTATGCTTTAACGTTCCCTGCAACGCATAGCTTGTTGCAATGTAACGTTACCTGGGTTGTAAAAGGGCTTAGTCCTCTTTGTGTGACCCCCTCCCGGGTTCATAAGCCAGTATTTAGCCTCTCATCCCTGGCCATAACATTCACACCTGGGCCCCGGGCTAATACACTGCCTCTCCAACCATACCCAGGTTCTGTCTCACCCCCCTCTCCCCTTGACGCATGTGACATCATAGTCACGCCACGGGACAAAGGCGCAGGCGGGAATAACTCCGTGGTAAATCAAGGGGGCGTTATAGAACATCAGCGAATTCCAACACCCCAATAAACGCGGCCGGCGTGCAAAGCCGGGAAGATTTGCGCGGTAAAGATAACGCGATTTTGGCGGGGTATTTGGGGGTATTAAGACGTACTGACGCGGACAGCATGCTTGTTGGTAGTGACTTCGGGCGCACCTGCGACTGTTGGGCGACACTAATTCCGCATGCAGTGTTGCTGTCCCCACGCCCCCCAACTCCCCCCCCCCCCCCAAACCTACCCACCCACCAACTAAGCACAGTCCGCCGCACACAGAGACACAGATACTGAGACAGACAGACAGACAGGCAGGCAGACAGACAGACAGGTAGACAGAGAAACTGAGAGACAGACAGACAGACAGACCTACCCACCAACCAACAAAGCACAGACCGCCACACACAGAGACACAGACACTGAGAGAGAGAGAGAGAGAGAGAGAGAGAGAGAGACACACACACACACACACACACACACACACACACACACACACACACACACTTCTCCTCCTCGTCTTTCCTCGCGACCCCTTATGACCAAATCGTCCAAAAATTAATGACATTCTGCAACAGTTCCGGCTAATGCTACCCTGGAACTGAATGCGAAGGACAAAGTGTGAGACCTTGTCGGAGATGCAACGTCTCACTGAAAGCCAAGACAAACCACGGTGTACGTTCTTCCCAACCGCCACCAACGAAGCTAGAGAACTTTAGCAACGCCAGCGAATCTCATTCCGTGTCATTTGATTCTAGTTCTATTGTTAAATATCTCATTTGTGTGCGGACTGCAATCAAATAAAATGCCGGCAGCATACATTGCTGTAAAAAAAAAAAAATCCACTGTTATTCGCTCCTACTATTACTGCTACTGCAAAAGCAACAGCAACAACAATAACTACCATTTGATTATTAGTATAATTATATATATTATTATTTTTTAACAAACCATCGACTTACAGTGCCATTTCAGCCGCAAAATCTGGATGGAAACGACTCTGAAACGAAACTACATTTCATTCGTCAGTGCTTAGAACTGAAGTCCGCTACTATCTTCTACCTCCTGTTCGTTTCCTCCCCGCTGACGGATCAGTCGGCATCAGAGTACAGGACGCGTTCTTGCGTAAAATTGCTGCTAACAGTACACCAATTGACTGACACTATCGCCCCTTGCCTCCGGGGGAGCTGCGACCAGAGGTGGCACTGGAATATTTGTACACAAGCGGCTCAGACAGACAGGGACTCCCTCTTTAGACACGTCTGCGGGACTGAGGTAAAAGATCGATGAACGAGTTTAATGTGTGGGGAAATGAACTGGGAGGGGTGGAAGGTTGCTTTGGTGCTGGTTGTGACCACAGCCGACTGAATCCAGTGCTTCATTCGGGAAGAGTTCAGTACTGCGGCATCTCCTGCGGCTTCCTATCTTCTCGGGGGGGGGGGGGGATGATGCCTCTCACTGAATATTCCTGTGAGGCCAAGATGACTAGCAACATCTGAATGCCAAGAGCATCCTGCAGTGCACACACACACACACACACACACACACACACACACACACACACACACACACACACACACACACACACACAACTACCTCTACAGACAATTGCATTACAGGCCTGTCTCTTATTTTTGGAGTAATACCAAAGGGGAAACAATCCAAGTTCGATAATTTCTCGCCAAAGGCACGTAATGCGAACCGGCCATGAAAAAGCACCGAGACACCAGTATTTACGCTAAAGCAGCGTATCTGTCTGTTCTTTGTCTAACCCCACAGGCCACGTGAAGACGGTACTTGATTACTGTTGCGATGCAGCACCAGCACACACTCAGCTGCACGAGATGTATGCAGCACTGACTTGGAGGTGAGATCAAAGGGGTATACGTAATCGTTACGGGAAACAAGGCATGAACTGCCAGTACACTGCACTGAGCGGCCAATTTCCTCGGTTGTGTTTTGGTTCGGCTTTTGCCAGAGGGAGGGAGGGTGGCGTGGTTGTTTGGGAGTTTAACGTCCTTTTCCACCGCGCATAAGAGAGAGAGAGAGAGAGAGAGAGAGAGAGGGCGGGGTGGTTGTTTGGGAGTTTAACGTCCTTTCCCACCGCACATGAGAGAGATAGAGAAGATCGTCAATTTACAAACTTGCCGTTGCTACACACTACTAAAACACATCTAGCAAAGAAAATTAAAACATTGAGATCAAATATTTACAGGTGACTCTCTCTCTCTCTCTCTCTCTCAAGCACTCATGAAGTCAGCAAGTTTCAGCGTGGACTAATACATACATACATGTACATGTCTATATGCATTTACATTTGAAATTTTGAAAGAGCATGATGCTACATATCAGAAACCTCGACCAGTGAGGTAATGGGTGTCCCTCAGTTTTAGTATGTGCTTTCGAGCTACATGAGGTTTGCAAGGTACTGCGTAAGTAACTGCTTAAATGTCCGCAGTGAATGGACCGTTTTAATACATGATGGCGATGTATTCCAGAGAAAAGCTCCTGCGAAAGAGAGACTAGTTTTAAACACACACACTCTCTCTCTTTAGAGAGAGAGAGAGAGAGAGAGAGAGAGAGAGAGAGAGAGAGAGAGAGGGGGGGGTGAGGGTTTAACGTCCTTTTCCATCACGTGTGGGGGATATCAAAGACGGGGCAACGAGAAAAAGGCCAGCGCAAATATTTGGCGCACGCCGGGATATCTTGCCGTAGTAGGTCAATGGGACCGTTGAAAATCAGGTTCATCATTATGGAAGGACGACATCGATTGGATGATGTGATCATGTCACCGCTGATAGGACAGCATCGATTGGCTGATGTAATCATGTCGTGTCCTGATTGGATTAGGGCAAGGTCATGTCAACGTGCACCACGCAGCTGACAAATTACACTCGGTTACATCTGCTTGTCACTTAAAGGTCTGCAATCTCAGCAAAAAGCAGCAAACTGCGTTTTTTATTTTTATGTTTTTAAACTGTGACTCCTTCGACTGTGCATAATCCAGGCAACTCTGTCACAGTTGCAGAGTTTTCGGCGCTTCGGGGACCCTTATACATGTAAAACCAGAGCACAAGTTTGCCGTGACATTTGGCTTTTGGTCACTCAGTGAGCAAGACACATCGCTACAGTGTCTAGCGGATGTTGAGTGCTGCACGATCTTTCTCGCTCAGTGTCAAAACGCAAACTGAGTTGTGAAATTAGGCTGCCCTTGGCTTTTATTGGGGTTTCAGGGACGCTGAAAACTCTGCAACTGTGACAGAGTTGACTGTGCTGGGCGTACGTTTAAAACTGGAAGTCTCAATTTACCAGATGCGATTTGTTAAATGCATCATCTAATTTTGAGAATAAAAAGGATACCATCGGACAGCTCACTGCACCGAAAGGGCACAACCAGTTCCAGAGCTTTTTTTTAATATCATTCTCAGTTCCTCAGCTACTCTCAAAATCAGGCGACGCACACGGAAACCACATTATTCAACGCTGTTATCAAAAACAGGTAGACCAGGAAGCGGGTCTATTCCACCATGGTACATACGCCGTTAGAGAACGATTTTTTTCTACCTTTCTTCGCTTCCTTTTTTTAAAATTTAATTTTGTTTTGGGGTTTCTTTTGTCCTACTCTGGGTTAGGCCCGTAGCCGTGGGTTAAATTCACTTCGAGTTTTACATGCGGGCCCTGAACTTTGGGCTAAAGCCTAGAGCGAGTCCCAGCCGAAATCAAGTCATTCAGAGCGACTCCTAACAAGCAGCAGACAGGCTTTAACCGAATGTCCACTTCCCGCTTGACAGCTAGCAGTTGACAGCCGTCCACGACTGTCCAGTTAGGGGGGCTACAATCGGCGACTGTTGTCCACTTAGTGGCCTGGCCGTGTCAGCGGGGAAGCCAATTTCGGCAAGAGCCCGTTCAGGGGCTGTCTCGTTAGTCGATTCCGCTGCCACTCTGCTGTGCCTCGCGCAAATTACCTTTCGAACTGCTCTTTTCGACACTGTGGACAACACGACTTCGGCCAAGAGGCTGTGAGATTCTTATAAAGGTTTGCGACTGACTGGACGAAGTGAAAGACTATCTTGACAACGACGTGGGTGGCAGGATGGTCAGTTTTTTTTTTTTCTAACTGGTTCACCGCGATGGACATTTTAAACAATGCGGGCATGTCTTGATTCGAGTAGAATTTGAGCTCGTATAGCCATTCGAATTTCATGCGGCTTGCCTGAGCCGATCTGCCTTTCCCTGGACAGCAATGCGTTTCCACTGAGCACCCTCATCCATGTCAAAAGAATACCTTGGAAACACAAGCTGAACGCATGCGCGAAAGAGAGAAATCAAGGAGAAATAAGCTAGTGCATGCGCGAAAAATCAACAGGAATCCATTGTCAGAATCTATCCACCCGAAAAATGAATGAATGAATCAGTCAATCAACCAAGTAACTGACACATTAGGCGCATAAATCAATCAATGGATAAACCTAAAAGTTATTTGATCAACCAATCAGGAATGCCCTGAAACACTGCCTGGTGCCAAATGGATGACGTCCAACTGACGTAAATCCCGTAAGGGCACACTATGCACGCAGCTTTGACGAAACAGACAGAGTACAGCCAGAGAAAGTTTCCAAATCCAAACACCTCTTCTAACAGCGGGTCGGCAAAAGTCCTCTTTGCCTTTGGCCAGCCAGACACCCCTTGCTGAAATCGATATCAGCGACCTAACCTTTGAATTTGTCAGGCTCTAACCTTTTCCTTGCTGCCTTACGGTCATCAATCCCTCGTCATATTGACATTTCGTTCGCTCGTTCGCGGGTCAAGTGACAACCAACAAGCCACCCTGGATTCCACTATCGCTTTGTCGTATCTCTCTCACTCTCAGTCTCAACCCCCACCCACCCCCACATTCCCCCACTCCGGCCCGTCCTCCACCCTATTCTATCGTCAGTCCCTGTTTCTCCACCCCCCCCTCCACCTCCACCCTCTTGCTCCACCTCCTTCCTTCCTCTTGTCTGCTGTAACACACAATCCTCTTGACACCTCCCCTTCTCAAGAGAAAGAGCGGAAAAAAATCGTAGGCTTAAATCCTCCAGCAGCAGTAATACTGTTTTATCTTTGCAGTGACGCCAGCACAAAGAAGCGGTGATAAACAGCGCGCCGTTGGTGTAAACTTTTCGCGGCTTTTTTTCCCCGCCACCCGAGTTTGCTGGCCGTCTGCTGCGGATTAGGCCCCTGATCAAGTAGCAGCCGCGGTTGGTGGAACCGCAAACTAGAGACGAGTTTCAAGGGCTTTTAATGGCGCTTTCGTTTACACGCGCTCTCTGTCTTTGCCTCTGAAGGGGCGGGTAATCGCCGCGCAGGGGCAGGTAATCGCCACACAGGGGCAAGTAATCGCCAAGCACATGGGGCAGCTACCGAGGGCTGAGGGTCTGCTGGTGTAAACTGAAACAAAACTGACTTTATATTATACACACGCGCACGCGTGCGCGCACACACACACACACACACACACACACACACACACACACACACACACACACACACACACACACACACGCGCGCGCGCGCGCGCGCGCCACAACACATCCGTACCTTCTTTACACACAGCACAACACAACACAACGTAACGTAACGTAACGTAACGTAACACTCCGTCCCTCTACACGCAGACGAATATCCCAACCGAGAAACACACTCGATGGAGCTACACACACACACACACACACACACACACACACACACACACACACACACACACAAATCCCCCCAAACTTTCCCATCAGGAGCACTTGGCACAATTATACCTCCCCATGAACAGGTCTGGGAATGCCGAGACGCAATTTTACTGGAGGAAGTCTCGGTTCCGGGAGCGCGCGGAAAAACTGGATCAGCCAAAAGGCTTGGTAAAGTGGGGAAGGAAATTACCCTCGCAACATTCAGCCATTTCCCTCGGCTCAAATGGAGACAAATTTGAAGATGTACCCCCGTCCAATTTCTTCGTAACTCCCCGCTCCGTCCTCTTTACGTCTGCCCCGGTTCTCTACCTTTACCATCGGATCTAAAGCAGTCGGCTTGAAATCGGTTCAGACAGCCGAGTTACGAGTTATCAAGCGGCAGTTACAGACAGAACAAGAACAGCCGCTGAAACATGTTACTTTTTCTAGTTAAATTGCACAGTGGAGAACACGAACAGAAACAAAAACCACATGATAATTGTAGAAGCACGCCTCGCTGTATAGATAGAACCAGAATTAAAGGATTAATTATTTTCCTGAATTCTGATTGGTTTATTGCTAAATACGATGGGTTGGTCCTGCTTGGTAAGTCTTTTGCTAAAGCAATGGGTTGGTCCATGAATCCTGCTTGGTTCATCGCTAAAATACTTTGGGTTGATCCTGCTAGGTTAGTTTTATGCTAAATGCAATGGGTTGGTCCATGAATCCTGCTTGGTTTATCTAAACACGATGGGTTGGTCCTGCTAGGTAAGTCTTATGCTAAATGCAATGGGTTGGTCCATGAATCCTGTCAGTCCCGGCTGGGGCCAAATATTTGTGCTGGCTTTTTCATCGTTGCCCCGTCTTTGATATCACCCTATGTGGTGAAAAATGACGTTAAACCCCCAAACACCCACCCACCCACCCATGAATCCCGCTTGGTTTATCTAACTACGATGGGTTGGTCCTGCTAGGTAAATGCAATGGGTTGGTCCATGAATCCTGCTTGGTTCATCGCTAAATACGATGGGTTGCGCTTCATGAATCCTGCTTTGTCTATTGCTAAATAAATTAGGTTGGTCGGTGTTCAACCACCACCACAAAGTAGATAGATACTCCGGACCACACTTCGTTTCCCCAACAGTTCTTTAATAGTTCTAGGAATTTCGCCAAGTTAATAATCTTGGCTTCGTTATTGCTTTTCATGATACATGTACTGAAAAACTGTGACCGATCCAAAGCAAGTTAAACCCTGTACCTCAGCCGCGCATAGACAGGACATTGTTCAGTTTACTACAAGATGGCAAAAAGTCCGAAATTCTGTTTTTTTTTTTGTTTTTTTTTGGAGAGGTAAGACACTCGGGAGTTAGAAAAACGAGCAGAACCAGTCAGGGATTTTTTTTTTTTGGGGGGGGTGGGGGGGGTGGGGGGGTGGTAGTTATGGAGCTGTGTGTGTGTGTGTGTGTGTGTGTGTGGAGGGGCGGGGGGAGGGGTGGTAGTCTAGCAGTCACGTGACGTGCAGGCGCGTGCAGTACAGGTGTGGTCCGCCGGAGTGACTGCACTATCTGTGTGATCGACGTTTGTGGCGGGAAGCCGGCAGTCACACATGCGTTACCAGATAACCGCACTTTCCGTCTTGTCTTTTTTCTTCACATTGACTGGCTTCCGTGAGGTCCCGGATGTGTGCTTAGACCAAATAAAAAAAAAAAAAATCTGCGGTTCCGGTTACAGTGTGTTGAAAATAGGGTCCTTACTTAATCTCTTTATTATTATTATTATTATTATTATTATTATTACTGCTTATTGATGGTAAACTACATGTTTTCTTCATAGCTTAATTAAGTACACAGACGTGCATTTCAACTAAGTTGACTGAATGTACCTTTTTGGCATTTGTCTGTTAAATAAGTGTATGATCAGCTAGAAACGGTCGCTCATCTCTCTTGTTTTTAGAGAACAACTCATCTCCCCCCCCCTCGAAACACACACACACACACACACACACACACACACACACACACACACACACACACACACACACACACACACACACACACACACACACCACGTAACTACCGCCATAAAGATTCTAACAACAACAACAACAATAATAATAATAATAATAATAATAAAAATAGCTAAAGATAGCACCTATCACTCCTCCCGTAACTGGGGAAGCCGGGACGGCCGAATGGTAGAGCGTTGGACTTCTAATGCTCGGGTCGTGAGTTCGTATCCCGGCTGGAGCCAAATATTAGTGCTGGCTTTTTCATCGTTGCCCCGTCTTTGGTATCACCCGTTTATGGTGGAAAAGGACGTTAAACCCCCAAACACCCCACCCACCCACCCAAACACCCCGCCCGGCCACCCTCCCGTAACTGGTCACGTGGTCGTATGACCGAGGGATCATTCTGCAGCAGTACGCAACCGCCCGTTACTAAGGTCAATCAGAAACTCTGTCGAAGTCTTTCTTGTCCAGCAAACACGAGCACAGAGACCGGAATTCCCGCCGTCTGTTACCTGACATGAGACAAAGAGCACAGACCAGGGCAGGTGGGAGGGATTTGCACGCATACAAGAACACATTCAACAAGTAGGGCTCAGACGGGGGTTACTAATGTGGGAAAGCGAGAGACGCGAAGGGGAGATAAACTGTTACATCTATATCATTCCCGCTACGTGCGAGCCAGCAAGAGCGGTGCTGTAAATAAAGGTAAGCCACGTGACAAGGATCAATTTATTACGGTGAAGCTTACGCCTGGACTCCGTGCAGTCCTCAAAACGTTGGCCCGTGTGAACATGTGTGAGAAAATCCCGAACGTCTTGTTCTGCGGGCGTCAGTTCAGACAACTTGAAAATAAACTTCTTGTTCTGCGGAAAATTATATGGTCCAGTAGCTGCACTGGATGAATAAAATGCATGTACACAATGCACCAATAACGAGTCGATAGACGAGGGACTTCTAAATACAGAAACCTGTGTAAAAGTCCAAGTGTTTGGGGTTTGTTCAGGAGTTTAACGCCCTTTTCCACCACGTAAGGGTAACATCAAAGACGGGGCAACGAGAAAAAGGCCAGCACAAATATTTGGCCCTGGCTGGGATTCGAACTCACGACCCGAGCATTGAGACCAAGTGTTAGGGACTCTACCCAGTATTGCATAATATAAAAATCATGGAATTTTTCATTGGTTTCTACATGAAAAAGGGGTGGTCATTCGGAATCCAACCCGTTGAGCGTTTTGAAAGACAGACTGAAATTCAAAATAGCCGCCACAGAGCCTTAAAATGCATTGTTTTGTCGCATACATGAAAACAAAAAAATCATGCAAGAAAGGCACAACTGCTTTTGCACTCTTGCTGTTTCAACTTTCCTCACGTGAAAAACGACCTGCAGTCACGTTGAAAGATCTTTTAAATATCTGTCTAAATGATAAACTACCACGTCACTCGGTGTTTATCGTGAGACAGTGACGATGGTTGAGAAATGGTTTTCATGTCCAGTATTAATGTAACGAATGGTTTCTGTCCACGCGGGCACCTTATCTCCGGAACACACCTCGTGCGGGGGTGTGCCTGGATGTTCAGCCTACAGGCGATCAAGAAACCATGTATCATGGTGGGTGGCTAGCTTACAGGGGAAAAAAAAAATCACGTAAGGGTTTGCAGAGTAGAACCACACGACTAACATGGTAACTGCAGTTATACGAGGGGTGTGCCAAAAGTTCTTTCACAAATGCTGATATCTGGTTTTTACGGACACGATAACGGGTAACCTGTAGTCCAAAATTAAGCTTTAAAAACCTTTGTCCTACATTCTTGCATGTTTTTTTTACGCCAAACTGTGAAGTCATTTACGAGTGGCGTAGTTTTTGCGACAGGGTACGTCACTTACTACGTCATCGACGACGTGACGTACCTTGCCGCCTAAACTGGCATGCATTGGACGTACGCGGCGCTAGCGACCCGGTGCGCACATGTCAAAAAATCTCGTATGAGCCGTGACCGCACTGATCATCGCATCGTTACTGGTTTTACAAGAGAGCCGGTCAGCCGAGATGGCAAAGCGTTGGACTTCCATTGCTCGGGTCGTGAGTTCGAATTCTGGCTGGGAACAAGGCACTTGTGCACCCTTATGTGCTGTCAGTGGACAAATATTAAATTTTGTGCTGACGTCAGGCTTATTCTCGTTGACCCGTCTTTGATATCATCCGTATAATGGTGGAAAAGGACGGTAACACCCCCCCCCCCCCCACTTTTCCACGGTGCGTCCGAATGTTTGTCAGTTCTGGCCTTTCTCTCGTTGCCCCGTCTTTGATATCACCCTTACTTGGTGGAAAAGGACGTTAAACTCCTAAACACCCACCCAACCACACACCCCTAACACTTGGACTTTTACCCAGGTTTCTGCACTTAGAAATACCTCATCTATCGACTCGTTATTGGCGCATGTTGCGTACCCAGCCCCCCCCCCTCCCTCCCCCTTCCCCGCCACCATCATTGTGCTCGATCAGCTCTAACAATTCCTCCTTCTCCTCCTCCTCCCCTCCAGGTATTGTGAATCAGCTACCGCCATCCTGACACGGAAGACAATGACGAATCTCATCACTCACTCGGTCGTGTTCGGATGCCGAGGTTCGCTCCATGCATTGTGCCTGGCTTCTATCGGCCACGACGTATCACCCACTTTCTCTGGAACTCAGGGGGTGCTGACGGGGGGACGCGTGTGTGTTTTGGCTGCAAGAAGATGGCGTGGTTGGTTGAGAGAGTGTCGACGGGAAGAGTGGCTGATGAACGAGGCTTCTCGACAAGCGGCAAGGACTCCGAGTCAAAATCTGACACTGTGTTGGGCGTACATCATGCGATGGTGTTTGAGCGATGGCATTTTTTTGGGGGGGTGTGGGGGTGGGGGTGGGGGGGGGGTGATGTTGGAAGGCCTAGAACTCTCTTTTGTGGAGGTGGGCAGACACATGAACACAAATCTAGTACTACCGCCACTGGGGGACGTCCAGTGGGTGCGGCATCGGGGATCCTATGTGTGTGGAAGAGTTTTTCCCCTTGATATTCACTGCCATGCTATTAGACGATCACACACACACACACACACACACACACACACACACACACACACACACACACACACAGGGTTCAATAAGAAAAAACAAAAACAAACAAACAACAACAACAACAGCAACTGCAGCCACACGATCACAACCACCATCTCCACTGACTGACCATCCAAAAGTGAGTTTTTAAGGCTTACAGCCGAGCAAGCCACAAAGACTAATTCGCCCCCGCCCTCCCCGAGGAATGGACCGATGGAGGCAGAAATAAAAGTAAAGAAAGAGAAAAGGGGGTGCGCAAGCTCAGCGGAATCAGCCCCACAGCAAGATCCAGGTCTATGACACGTGAAAGCGAGCCCATGGGGCCGACCACCCCCAAAAACAACCCAACAGCAACACAGTATTCTAATGCACACGACTATTTAGGGTGGGGTGGGTGGGTGTTTTGGGGTATAACGTCCTTTTCCACCACATACGGGTGATATCAAAGACGGAGCAACGATGAAAAGGCCAGCACAAATATTTGGCCCCAGCCGGGATACGAACACGACTATTTAGGTAAAGTTTGCAGGCACACAAAACATACTTATGCTCATTTCCCCGCTGCGAACATCGCCAAGAAACAGTCGTTTGTCGCCTGTCTGGAGTTAGACACCCACAATCATTCAGTCGGTCTCATGTCATGCTGTACACTACTAAACACTTACCGAAACAGGAAGGTATGAAGATCTGTAACATAACAGTACTAGCGTTGAATGAATGGGGAAATGCCTCTTACGGAGCTCTAAGGTTTGTTTGAAGGAATAGATAATGCTTGGTTTAAACATTCTTATTCATTGAAGCCGGATCACCGTCAAGCAGTGAACAGTATTACGTTGAAAGAGAGCACAACAAGTAAAAACTTATGTACGTGCTCATCTGAACCAGTTTACAAAAAGCATGGCGGAGAAACTGGCGTGGAAAAACTGGACTGAAATGTAAAGACGCAAAAAGAAGAAGAAGAAGAAGAGAGCAGGAAGAATAAAAGGAAAAAAGAAAGAGCATATCAAACTTTACTGTGAGTGGTGGTGGCAACAGCCCGTCCGCATGGACACAGGATAGATAATGCTTCATTTGGGTATGGAGGCGGTTTTATTAACTTTGCCACTTCTGGTATTAGAGAAATGCGGCTTTCTTTGAATGCACGATTTTTTTAAAGTTCGCCTTCTACGTTGCGCATGTCTGTACACCTACAGAAGCCCAGTCAGCTTCATAAACTAGCCTATAGACGGGTGAGCGGTGGTCTAATAAGTAGCGCGTCGGATTTAGCCGCTGCGCTATTGAACGGCCGTCAATAATGTCACGGCGATGAAGCGTGCTTCGAGCGTTTCACCTGCATCACACCACTAGTCGCTTACGCTTGGTTTAAACAGTTTTTATTCATTTTGAACAGACAGAAAATTCACTCACACAATCAGTTTCGACAATACCGAGCACAGCAAGTTAAAAACTTATGAACTTCGGACTGGTATGTTATATCTTGACGTAAGTGACTGTTTTGAAACAAAGAGTTACGCGAATTCGATAGAAAGTTTCCACAGCGTTGTTTCTACGCCAGACAAGCTTACTGAGGCTTTCACTTGCATCACACCACACTAATCGCTTACGCTTTGGACTGGTATGTTATATCTTGACGTAAGTGACTGTTTTGAAGCAAGGAGTTCCGCGAATTCGATTAAAAAACAAAAACAAAAAAAAATTCCACATCGTTGTTCTAGGCGAGACAAGCTTACTGAGGCTTTCACTTGCATCACACCACACTAATCGCTTACGCCTCGGACTAAAACTGATGTACGAGAAACAGTCTGAAATGTGACGTAAAGCCTTGCTGCGATGAGGCTGCTGTGCCCAGCTACACGAAAAAGCCTTTATGTCGGATTAGCCCTCCGCTGCCGGGAATTCCTAGAATGCTGCAAAACATGCGGCACAGGTAAAGCCCTGGATTAGATGGGCTTCTCAGCGTCTTCTTTGCGGAACGTCTTCTCACCTACGGAGTTTCCGCACTTGCACTGGTGCCGCTGCCAAATTTTCTCTGTGGTCTTATTCTTGGCGCATTCACGCGAAAACCGTGTAGAAGTTTTGTTGGGTTGATTGCAGATTTTGGTCCTGTTGCTATATAGTCTGAAGTCTGAAGTCTTTTTACTCTGCCCTTCCACACCGTGTCAGCCTACTTGTTGTGAGATATTGTTTAACTTTGAATGTTCCCTGTGAGTCTGTGTGTATGAAAGTGGTGTATGTATTTATAATGTACGGCGCTTAGAGCCTGTTTTATTTCATGTATAGGCGCCTTATAAGTCGTCATTATTATTATTATTATTATAGTCCACGATGGATTGAGGTAGATTGAGGACATGACGGACATTTTTACTTCGTTGTAGATTTTGTCCTTTGGCTGTAATCAGCGATAAAATGGACGAAGAAAAACAAGACATCAGGGCCCGAATGTAAAAGTCGAGGTTAATTTAACCCACGGCTACGGGCCTAACCCAGACTAGGACAAAAGAAAAAAAAATATATAAAAAAAGGAGGCGAAGAAAGGAAAAAATAAATCCTTCTATAACGGCTTAGGCATCTCGCTGGAATGGACCCGCTTCCTGATTTAAAACAAAATAACAGAAAATTTAACCCTAGAGCTAGTTTAGTTCGAGGTTAGACTAAAACCCCTAACCTCGACTTCTACATGCGGAGCCAGCGCTCTGCTCCCCAATACTCAGAATCTTTCTCACTGCACCGATAAACTGAAAGTAATTCACTGAACATCGTCTGCGCCCCGCATTTATCAAATGTTGAATTCCTGGAAAAAGGAGTTTTATAGCTGCACCTATCCAAAGAATGTAGTCAGTCTCCCGTACACTTCAATTTCACGGATTTAGTTTTCATTCTCATTGGGGATCTGGCTCCGCATGTAGAAGTCGAGGTTAGGGGTTTTAGCCCCGGGTTAGAGTCTAACCTCGAACTAAACTAGCCCTAGGTTAAATTTTCTGTTGTTTTTTTGTTCTAAATCAGGAAGCGGGTCCATTCCAGCAAGATTCCTAAGCCGTTATAGAAGGATTTATTTCTCCTTTCTTCGCCTCCCTTATATATATATATAATTTTGGGTTTTTTTTTTTGTTTTTTTTGTCCTAGTCTGGGTTAGGCCCGTAGCCGTGGGTTAAATTAACCTCGACTTTTACATTCGGGCCCTGAGCCATAATCTGACATCGATGCTAAGGGATCTCTAAGTGACTTTTTTTTGGGGTGGGGGGGGGGGGGGGGGGGGGGGGTGGGGCGTGTCTGTGCGTGGTTTTGTCCACTGTGACTGGCGGGTGGCCAAGGAGTACGGCGTGACATTATATACAACTCTCTCCTTCTCTGTAACCAGACACATTTTTTGCGCGTTTAGCGCTCACACAAACACAATGCGAAACGCGTTGTTTGTGAGCGGCCATGTAATAACATCCGCATTTAAAATGGTTACATTACCTCTCCGCAAAAAACCCAAATAAAAACAAAAAGCAAAAAAAACCTTAAAAAGCGTCTCAAATTGCTACGCAGGGTTATACATTCTGTATGGCACGAAGTGTGGGACTATATATCGTCGCCGCCCCCGTCTCCCCCCAAAAAAACAAACAAACAAACAAACAAACAAAAAAAAAACAAAAAAAAAACAACCCCCAAAAAAACCAAAAACAAAACAAAAGAAAGAAACACACACACACAAACACAAACAAACAAAAAACAACAAAAAAAACAACAAAAACACAATAAACCCAACAACAACAACAAAACAAAAAAGATAAAAAACACAGCAGAAACAACAAAACAAAACAAAACAAACAAACAAAACAAAACAAAACAAAACAAAACAAACAAACAAACAAACAAACAAACAAACAAACAAACAAACAAACAAACAAACAAACAAACAAACACCCCCTCCCCCCCAACATACAGAAAAAAATCAACGAAAAACAACAACAAGAAAGTAAAACAAACCCCCAAAACTCCGTCTCCTCAGTCGATACATCAGGGCTATAGTCTCCCTAACACGCCTAATCTGGTGACCCGTTCAGACAGACGATAAAACCAAACAAACCAGCGAGGCCAAACTACGGGTTTTACAACACAGACGTCAACTGACGTACCTCTCCACATCTATATTGAAAAAAAAAAAAAAAAAAAAACCTGAGACAGGCGACTTACCGGCCCGCACTTGACGGATTGTTTCAGGGTGCACGAAAACAGGGGCCTCTGATCTGCGCAAACACTCTAATTTGATCGGCAAACGGCCTGGCGATAAGACGCCATATAGTAAACTGCAGCCAGTTTGGCCACTCCACTCCGTCGCTTCTTCTCAAAGAAAGCTCAGGTATGTTTGGCGCCAAAATACCCCGCGAGGTCACGTGTGCCACTCTATGCTTTGTCTTTGATGTGAGAGGGGATGCCCTCAGTTGTGTCTGACTTTACTGCGACGCAGACGTCTGACACTAAATCTTCAATTCCGTGCCTTCGATCCAACATTCCGTTGTCCTGTAGAGAAGATTCTTTTTCTCCTTCATATACAAGTATCACAGTGTATTGTGAACAAGAGTTAACAGAATACCGTTTGCCGGTGCGACCAAAACCCCCGAAACGACCAACCAACCAACCAGCCAACCAACCAACCAAGGGGTGGGTGTTTGGGAGTTTAACGTCCTTTTCCACCACGTACGGTTGATATCAAAGACGGGGCAACGAGAAAAAGGCCAGCACAAATAATTATGTGGCCCCAGCCGGGATTCGATCTCACGACCCAAGCATTGGGAGTCCAACGCTCTACCATTCGGCCACCCCGGCTCCCCATCAAAGAAAGAAAGAAAGAAACAAGCAAACAAACAAACGAAACAGCAACAACGACAAACAATAACAAAAACAACAAACATTCTCCCCCCCCCCCCACCCCTCCGAAGTTTGGTATGAGAAACAGAAACCAGGGCACAAAATGTTTTCATCGTATCGTGCTGATCCATTTTGTTTTCGATAAACTTTACGATTGCTTTACAAACGCCGCTTTTGTGTCTTAGAAGATAGAGACGTGCAACGCCAAGCGATGTGGTATCCCTGGAATGTCAGTCTGGATTCCTAGGGAAAACGCAAAAAAAAAACAAAAACCAACAAAAAACAAACAAACCCCAAAACACCCCAAAATAACTACAGCTAAATTAGCAGCATCTTTACGGTGAAGACCATGTAGACAAAACAACAACAACAACATCACCACCAACAAATGAACAATTCATCGGACTGACTCGCATTTTTGTGCGGCGAAATTGTGAAGTTTGCCACTGGAAACAGAAACAAGGGCAGAAAATGTATTCACCGTTTCCTGGATTCCTAGCGTAAACGCAAAAAAAAAGAAGAAAAAAAATACAGCTAAATTGACAGCATTCTTATGGTGAAGACCAAGCAGACAAAAAAGAGACTGCCCCCCCCCCCCCCAGCTGCCCCCCCCCCCCAAAAAAAAAAAAAAAATCATTGGACCGAGTCACACTTTTGTACGGCGAAATTGTGAATTTGCCACTAGAAACGGAAACCAGGGCACACAATGTTTTCACCGTATCGTGCTTATCCATTTGTTCTCGATAACCTTTTAGTTCACGATAGCTTTACAGACATCGCTTTTGTGTCTTACAAGACAGAGAAATGCAGCGCCAACCGATGCCGCCTGGACGACATCCAAGACGAGAGTAAGTGCCGCTTATGTCAGGACACCGAGTGCACTTTGATTAGCTAACCCGGGTCGGTGACTTTGGTTACAGACCAGTAACAGCTTCCGGGGCATGTAGTAAGAACTACTCTAAATATAGTAGAAAATCTTTGCCCCTTTTAAAATTTGTGTGCAGAATAAAAAATGGCAATCTGGTGCTTTGTTTGGCTGTGTAAACAAGTTTCATGCCAGGTAATAGTAAAATTAGGAAAAAATGAGCCTGTGTATTCATGCGCGGCTGGCACAGGAGCCAGCAGACGACTGTGGAATGCGGGGGTATGTGGTCGCTGCCAACATTGCCAAAAAACCGAAATATTGGAATTTGTTGAAATTTACTCTACACATGAGTCTATGACTGCCTGATTTTTGTGATTTTTTGGGTGAATTTTTAAGCCGGCATTTCTAGGGTGTCATCTGCAACCTTATGTGTAAGAGGAATATATCTCTATATATCTATACCTCCAGATTTGCATCTATGGTACGTAGCCTGCATATCCTGCCTCTTCTTGACTAGAAGAGTTCAGTCAGTAAGTTCCAAGTAATAATAAAACTAAATAATACTACTAACTGTGTGGTGTGTGGGCGCTTTACCCAATTTCTTAAACTGGCTCAAAGCGCCGCGAGCTGAACCCAGCACGGACGCTCACGTGAATCACACGCACTCTCGCACACACTGGACATGAACACATTACAATCACGTAGTGCGAAGGGCCAGCTCAGGTATTTAAGTTTCGGAGTTTAGAAATGCATTTATTTTCAAATTTTGTGGGCTGAACATTTCCAAAGCAGAATTTAAGCTTCTAAAAGCATGGGGACAAAAAGTCGACAAGCATGCAACATCGCTAACTGTGGCCAGTATGCAGAATAAAGGGGGGGGGGGGGGTGTTTGGGCGTTTAACGCCCTTTTCCACCACGTACTGGTGATATCAAAGACGGGCAACGATGAAAAGGCCAGCACAAATATTTGGCCCCAGCCGGGATACGAACTCACGACCCGAGCATTAGAAATGCAGAATTTAAAAAAAAAATCCAAACAAACAAAACAAAACAAAGAAAGAAAGAACAACAACAACAACAGCAACAACAAACAACAAACAACAACAACAACAACAACAACAACAACAACAACAACAACAACAAACCCTTCGCCGTACGTCGTGAACGCAAATGACATGTACTAATGGAGGCAGATTCTGACAGACAAATCAGTGCAGCCAATCACAGCGCACCAATACTCCGACAGGCAAATCACACGTGTACGACTGTCTGTCGGAGTACGCGAAGGTTCCCTAACACAACGACCCATCTCTCTTCTTTCAAACAGACAAGACAGCAACAACCAAAAACCTAACGCTTAATAAACAGCATTCCTGCGGTGAGTACCATGTAAGCAAAAAAAGCAAGCCGATTCATTCGACTGGCTCACTTTGTCGTACTTTCTCTCGGGCAATAAATCGTCGGAACTTGTAGGTTTACTGTCAGCCACTGGAGGGTGCGGCCACAGTACCTACTGACAGTGC
Organism: Batillaria attramentaria; assembly: GCA_018292915.2. NCBI lineage: Eukaryota > Metazoa > Mollusca > Gastropoda > Batillariidae > Batillaria > Batillaria attramentaria. The sequence goes on along the minus strand of JACVVK020000216.1, from coordinate 87,762 downwards.
AATAACTCAGAGATATCAGCTCCTGGGTATAGTAAGTAACATTTTGTGCCCGGCGAAGCCGCTGAAATGCCGTGATAAACGATTTAGCTGGAACCGTCTTCGGTCGCCCGTACCAGATGAGTTCCAGTTTTCAATAGAAAACACCGTTTTGGGCTGTTTCTTGAAAGGCAGTGATCGTGTCTGGCCAAATAATCCAGTGATCGTGTCTCACCAAATAATAAATGTGATCGTGTCTGACCAAATCATCCAGTGATTGTGTCTGACCAAATAATCCAGTGATCGCGTCTGACCAAATAATCCTGTGATCGTGTCTGACCAAATAATAAATGTGATCATGTCTGACCAAATAATCCAGTGAATGTGTCTGACCAAATAATCCAGTGATTGTGTCTGACCAGATAATCCAGTGATCGTGTCTGACCAGATGATCCAGTGATCGTGTCTGACCAAATCATCCAGTGATCGTGTCTGACCAAATAATCCAGTGATCGCGTCAGACCAAATAATCCAGTGATTGTGTCTGACCAGATAATCCAGTGATCGCGTCTGACCAAATAATCCAGTGATTGTGTCTGACCAGATAATCCAGTGATCGCGTCTGACCAGATAATCCAGTGATCGTGTCTGACAAAATAATCCTGTGATCGTGTCTGACCAAATAATCCAGTGATCGTGTCTGACCAAATAATCCTGTGATCGTGTCTGACCAAATAATCCAGTGATCGCGTCTGACCAAATAATCCAGTGATCGCGTCTGACCAAATAATCCAGTGATCGCGTCTGACCAAATCATTCAGTGACAACGTCTGAAACAGTGCTAGTTCCATGTGATCGGTACTCGGCGCAAGTTAACCCCCCTCCCCAACCAAACCCTAACCCTAAACCTTAGTGAGACTGGAAAGAGACAGAACAGAACAGAACAGAACAGAACAGAACAGAACACAACACAACACAACACAACACAACACAACACAACACAACACAACACAACACAACACAACACAACACAACACAACACAATACAACACAACATCACAGAACAGAAGAGAGAAAAACGAGAAGAGACGAGACGAGAAGACGCAAAAGAGAACACGCTTTCTAGTCACACGAAACAATTGGCTGAAAATCTGAAACAAACAAACATACAAACAAGCATCCGGCGATAACAACACACGAAGACAACCATCCACGTAAACGAAAACCCAGCCCTTTAAAAAACGACGTTCCCTCATATAAAAAAAAAAGCAGTCTCCACCTCTTTCGCCCAAGTCCCTGTAGGGTCACGGCACTAAGTTGGCCACGTGGTTGTGTTTATGCAGCAAGCACGGCGTTTGGCCAGTCAACACAGCCAGCTTGTTTAGCGGCTTCCGAGGGACGCAGGACGTCCTTAAACAGCTCCCCAACCAGCATTAACCCCCTTATTAATAGCACACAAATAAACCACAACGTTTTCCTTCTTCAGGGGGGAGCCTGGGTAGCCGAATAGTAGAGTGTTGGATTTTCAATATTCGTGAGTTCGAATCCCGGTTTTGGGTGGAATATTTGTGTCGGTCTTTTTTCTCGTTGCCCTGTCTTTGTTATCACCCATACGTGGTAGAAAAGGACTTTTAACTCCCAAGCACCTACCCACCCTTTATACCATTAGCAAAATCAGGCGAAAATGCAAAACGGCTGACTTTTCCTTTGCAGTTGAATGGACAGATGAAGCTGGTGGAGAAGACGGACACCACAGGAAGGAATAGACGGAACAATATCGATCAATTTTCCAAATAACCGATAAACAACAATTGACTTTCTTGTGACGCACGAAAACGCCAATGTTTCAGGTCTCAAGAAAATGTAAAGTAAAGGCTGATGTACGGTAAATCGCAAACACTAGAGCTTCGAAATTTTAACCTAAAAGACTGAACCACAATTTTGTGTGTGTGTGTGTGTGTGTGTGTGTGTGTGTGTGTGTGTGTGTGTGTGTGTGTGTGTGTGTGTGTGTGTGTGTGTGTGTGTAACTGACCCCATCCCTTAACCTCACCCCAAGCCCCCTCGAAAACCAACAAACAAACAAACAAACAAACAAACAAACAAACAAACCACGAAGAACGAAACAATCAAAATAACAAACAACAAACACTATTTTTTACACTAAGCTTATGCTTTATATCGCTCCACCGCAGAATGTTTTTTTAAACCGATAAAATCTGACCAACAGTCTTCACAGAAACCACTTGCTGCGGGACGACGCGCGAAAAACATGGCGGAGGTGTCGGCGGCGGTTGGGGATCCGGTCTAAAGTGACCTTAAACCAATACCAAATGTGTTTGTCTGCTCTACTGCCTGTGTGTTTTTCTTCGCGGGGTTCCCCGTGTTTTCGGAACCACCTCTAAAATATCAATGCCATCAAAGCGTCCCTCTGGCATTTATGACACTGATAGAATCCTGTTGATACGGGCAAACTCCACCGCGACACACAGTTCAGATTCCAGTATCGTGGAAGGTTTTTTTCCCTCTCTCCCATACTTAGTTCCATGTGCACCTGTGTCGCACAGGTAAGTTTTAGGCAGTTTTTCATTCAGTTCCATCATCATGCATAAGAAAAATTGCTCCAGCTTCCGAGCCCTCCGTGGATTCCACCCATGACCTGGGAGGAACACCACTGGCGCTCGCGAAAAGTTAGGGCAGCCAAAAAGAAAAAAAGAAAAAGGTTTTAGGCTGAAACACACACACGCGCGCGCGCGCGCACACACACACACACACACACACACACACACACACACACACACACACACACACACACACACACACACACACATTCGCTCTCTCTCTCTCTCTCACTCACACACACACACACACACACACACACACACACACACACACACACACACACACACACACACACACACACACACACACACACACACACAGATGCATATATATATGCACATGTTGGCCCTGTCGGTGTTTGAACCCACGACCTGTTCAGTGACCTCTAGACCACCACTCAACCACTGACCTGAGCTACCCAGACTCAAAAATGAACAAAGAAGACATAAAGCAAGGGCATATGTCAACGGCAATCAACTGCATTCGCGTTGAAAAGTGTGTGTATCCCCTTTTCAACAGAGCTATCGAGGAACGTCGAAACATACACCCCGCACTCGGTGAACCGTCCCACCCCCTCCTGCCACCCCACCCCCCTTCCCACCCCCTTCTGCCCGTCCCTAACCCATCACTCAAAATCCACAACACTGGTTCTTTCTATTGAACGCACCTGACAGCTAACTGTCCGCAATTTGTCTCGTTAGGTCAGAGACCATTGTGGAAAGCAGCCACTCGCCCTTACGTACACTGGGTGACGGCGCTGTTGAAACCTTGCCGTGACAGAACGGGACGGACCACCGGCAACGGCGAACGTGCACGGGTCACCAGCGTGTACAGAACATAGCCAGTAAATCTCGACAAGTGTACTGTATAAAGACTATGTGTAAGGATGTACTACCGTTATCTTTGCACGGGTTTAGGGGAGCCGGGGTGGCCGAATGGTAGAGCGTTGGACTTCTAATCCTCGGGTCGTGAGTTCGTATCGCGGCTGGGGCCAAATATTTGTGCTGCTTTTTCATCGTTGCCCCGTCTTTGATATCACCCGTATGTGGTGGAAAAGGACGTTCAACCCCCAAACACCCACCCACCCCCTTGCACGGGTTTACAAAGCTCTATAGGGCTCTTTGTCAAGTGAATAGATGCCGTCCCTTTTGGCTATTACGACCATTTTCGTGACTTTGCAGCTTCTAATAGTAGAGAAATCTTTCTTTGGTCTAATATGCCATACCTATACTACACGTCTATACGACCAAGTTGCTAAAACAGCCACCAACTTGATCAGCGCTGTCTAACTGGTGTTCAGCCCTCAACCAAATAACGTCGTCTGCTTCAGTACGCGGTACGCTTCTAGGTACGTAGAACAACATATACGCCAACCCGAGTCACTGACAATGGTTTCAGATGCTGTACTGTGTCCCAAGCGACTCATTCTAATGCACGGATCAAGCGGTGAAAGTTTTTTTTTTTTTTTTTTTAAAATCTCGTTTTTTGTCTCTCTTTCATTTTGTATTATATCATTGTGTGTGTGTGTGTGTGTGTGTGTGTGTGTGTGTGTGTGTGTGTGTGTGTGTGTGTGTGTGACTTATTTTATATTATGATCTTAGTATAAGGAGCAGAGCGAATGCAGGTGTCTGAAGACAATTTGCTGTTTTAAAATGCATTTTTACAACAGATAATAAAGTATTTTTGAATTTGAATTTGAATTTCCACAGCGTTCTTGTATGCCTGATAAGCGTATTGAGATTTTAGCACCCCCCCCCCCCCCCCCCAACAACCACCCTATCCCCCGTATGTAACACATAGCGTCATTGGTCCGTCGAGTACAGCGGCTACGTGTATCTTTAACTTTACGTGTGTGAGTATATAACTTCAATCCTCGGCCACATCCTTTACGGAAAGTGAGACCGTATTGTGTTGCAGTAGTACGTGCCTTGATGTCAGCTCCACCCTTCTTCTATTTCAAAGCAGGAATCTCCAACCACAAGTATTTTGCGGACTGAGAAACGTACTACCCCCAACCCACAAGCTGTCTAGTGTTTTTGCGCGTTCGCTCTGCACTGCTATCTCACGAAGACAGGTAGCAGTGGATTTGGTCCACTGGTTAAAGCATCCGGCCTCGGATCCTCAGCTGCGTGGTTCGAGTCCCAGGTGGGCAGGAACATGGTGGGATTTTTCCTTTACCATATCGAGTCAAATTCGTGTGCAGGCTCGTTTACGGTGCCCTGTCTCGCCTTCGTGTACACACGCACGCACGATATCAAGTGTGCAAGTTAAAAATCCCATTTCAGACAGGAGGGGCCGCGGAATGAGAAACAGTTAACCAGCATGCACAACTACACTGACAATGGTCCTCAGTATGTTGAGGTTGGTCAGTTGATTAGACGGAGACGAAGAGCAGGCAACACCTCTTTGAAACTCGTATGTAAAAGTCGAGGTTAATTTAACCCACGGGCCTAATCCAGACTAGGACAAAAGAAACCCAAAAGCAAAATTAAATAAAAAAAAAAGGAAGCAAAGAAAGGAAGAAAAAAATCCTATAACGGCTCAGGCACCTTGCTGGAATGGGCCCGCTTCCTGAATTAAACAATAAACAACAGAAAATTTAACCTCAGAGCTAGTTTAGTTCGAGGTTAGACTCTAACCCGGGGCTAAAAGCCCTAACCTCGACTATTACATACGGGCCCTGTACGCGAAAATCAGGCAGAATTAAGGTTCCTTGACGGCTCCTATTGCAGCAAACACGAGTATAGCAAATAAAAGCGACATAAAAGGGACAGAAACCACTTAACTTTGACAAAGGACGGCACAGGTCGACGTTTCGGCTTACGCCTTCTTCAGGACATAAACAAAGTAAATAAATAAACACGAGTATAATTAAAGAGCAACACTCCCCCTATGCCAAATTTAAATCCATGCAATTATGATTTTTTTTTTGTGTGTGATGGCACTGTACACAACCCCAAACGTACTTAGTAGGAATTCAGTTAAAAAGTTAAAATCGTGACAATTTTCGCTCGCAGCTGTAACGTAACACTCCGCCCACAGTAAGTAGTTGTAAATGGAGTGGAAGTATTTACACCTATGTCGGGGGACCCAGCACGCAGAGAGAGCGTCGAATGTGCGTGCACAAATGAAGGGAAGCTGCGAAAAACAGACGACTGCATTGATGAAAATTAATAGTTCACACACGCACGCACGCGTGTCCACACACACCCACACGCGCGCGCGCACGCACGCACACACACACACACACACACACACACACACACACACACACACACACACACACACACACACACACACACACACACACACACGCACACACACACAGAGGCACGCACGCACCGCGGCGCACGCATGCAAGTAAACAAAACGATTTTTTCCTCCTAAAAATCTTAGTGCACTGCGTCTAACGTACGGTCGGGTTTCCCAACTCTTCAGTCTCGTAATAAGCAAGATACCTGGCGTGTTTACAAGCACTCAAGCCTCCTCCACTAGTCCTGAAGGGGACTCTCAAAATCTCGGCCAACATCTCGAGGGCCAAAGACTAAATACTAGAGACAGGCAATTCTGGTAATTGAGGCGTGGATCCTACATGGACACTAAAATGTAACACCGTTCAAGTGAAGGTAGAGATAAGGGTACATGCCGTAAAGATATACACTCACCAAAAATAAAAGTGACACTTCATACTTTATATTATTATTATTTTAGTACTACTTATTTCTTCTATTACTACTTAATATTCTCCCTTTCAGGAAATTCGGGTGAAGCGCGTCAGCGCGGTGCAGCGTCACTCACCCACCGATTTTGAATTTTTGCTGAAGGAGGAAAGAGAGAGAGAGAGAGAGAGAGAGAGAGAGAGAGAGAGAGAGAGAGAGAGAGAGAGAGAGCAAAATCTGATGAGTGAGTGAGTGAGTTTTTAGGGCTTAAAGCCGCGCAAGCCACAAAGACTAATTCGCGGCTGAGTGTGTCTGCACTACATGAAAAAAACAAAAATGTAACGTTGGACATAGGATGCAAACTGGTCTACGGGGCAATATAAACCCAGGACATGCAGGAGACGCTGCACCTTCATGCTAATTTATCGAACTCCCGGTTACAAAAAAGCGTAGAAAACAAATGACAATACAACTAGTTAAAACAAAGATAAATACTAAGCGCATATACAGCAAATATTGCAACTTATCATCTCCTAGGCGCAATAAACCAGTTCGCAGCATATTCCCAACATCACTTATGCCTAACCACTGGTAGTGCAGACGTGAGTGAGGGGTTAAAAAGAAGAAATATAGATGAAAGGGCCGAACTTAGAAATCAGCTGAGAGAAGAGAGGAAGGACAGAGCGGCTAAATTCGGGAGGTTTTAAAGAGAAAGATACAGGTGAATGGGCTGGTGAGGGATAGACAGAGAGGTAGGAAGGAAAATTCCTTAGTTGCCAATGAAGACAACATGCCTGGGAGGCAGTTGGAGAACAGACCGCTCCAACACGGAACCTCCCCGCCGTGAGGCGGTTTGGGAAAACAACGCACCAGAGAGGGGTGCGTTGTGAAGGTCTTCAACATGACAGGTGTTCAGCAGCACCAGCAGGGCGCTGCGAACAAAGCCCGCCAGGCTGAAGACCAGGTGGGGGGAATCCAGTGAAGTCGGCCTTCAGAAACGACCCTCAGATGTCTCACTGGACCAAGGGTCAGCAGACACCTGCTTACTGACCTCCCCCCGGAGGAGATTTTAAGAGAGCAAAAGACAGGTGAATGGACCGAGTGAGGCAGAAATAAGAGTAAAGAAAGAGCAAAAGGGGTGGGCAAGCTTGGCAAAATCAGCCCCGCCGCGTGAAGGCGAGCCCATGGGGCCCAAAATCTGATGATCAGTCTGGACAACAGGAAAAAACATATTACAATCACGTGGTGCCAAGGCTCAGCTCAGCAACTTAAGTTTCAAAATTTAAATTTGCATGTATTTTGAAATTTTGTGGGTTGAACCTTTCCAAAGCAGAGAGGGAGGAAACCGGACTACCTGGAGAGAACTCGAATTATTTGCCCCAAGTGGGACTCGAACCTGACCTCTCGCGTTGGTGACGAAGTCTTAACCACTAGACCACCGACCGCCCCGTATGTCACCCGTACGTGGTTGAAAAAGACGTTAAAACTCTTAGCCAATCAACCAAGCAACTATTTCTTCTAAAGTGTATATATTGAAAACTTATGGTGAACGATGTTTCCGGTTCGCCATCCCTACAGTCTGGAACTCTCTGCCTATGGGGTTGAGACAACAACCATCTTTATCAGCCTTTAGATCTGCACTGAAAACCCACTTCTTTCAACAGGCCTTCAACTGATGTGTCTCTGTGTATTGATTGACGCGTTGGTCTGTATGGTATGAATGTGTATGAGTGACGTGTGTTAGCGCAATGAGTCACTGTGCCTGAGAAGTGCGCTATATAAATGAAATGTATTATTATTATTATTATTATTATTGTGCTCATCTCGTCTTCTGAGTCAGCAAATATAAAAATTCCAGTTTTTTTCCACCAGCAATTTCTCCTGGTAGATTTTTCCAAAATTCCACGTATAGTTTCGCCTCCCGCTCTTTATTCGTAACCAGTCACACGTACGAGACAGCAATCCCCAACACGTTTCCCAGTTTTGCACAAATTCTGGCAGAGTTCCCCCTGGCCAGATTCGAGATTGAGCAGATTGTCCAAGACTTCATCATCCGGCGCCCACGGTGGTCGAGAACGTAGAGAGTGTGGGAAATCGGACTTTGATCATCTGGCCCTTCTACAGACACTCGCCAAAGCTTTCCAACCATTAAGGAGATGAAGGCATTGTGGTGCGTCCTCTGCCCTCCCTCCAAGTATTGGGTCAATGGACGGTTGGGGACGAGCGGCAGGGGGTCGTCCCCTCCCACAAACGGGTTATCTGACCAGGACAACAATGACGTATTGAAGCGAGAAGAGTATTTTCGGGCCACGAGGCTGGTTCGAGGGATAGGGAATTACTGTGATGACGGGCAACACACTAGGACTAGGAGGAGAGTGGATAAAGAAGGAGGGGGGGGGAGGAGGAGGGAAAGGAGGAGAAGGGTGTTTAGGGGGTTCCCTTTGTTCCGTAACAGCTCGGAAGAGGGGGGGGGGGGGCAGTATCAGATAAAAATGGTGATTTGCTCTTTATCAGAATGTCTGTCTGTCTCCGTCTCTCTCTCTCTCGTTAGCTTTTTTTTAAACTTAGAGTAAAAATGGCAAACTTCTACTTGTTTTCCCCCTGAGCATTATCATAAGCGGTGCTTGTTTATGTTCACTATTTGTTTACTTGAACGACCTGTATTGCAATAAACCTGTTTAAACCAAATGGCAAACTGGAAGTGGCCATTTTGCCAAAAGCTTAATCGTTGATAAATTAATAAAGTTTCATTGTCATTCTGCGTGCGTGCGTGCGTGCGTGCGTGTGTGTGTGTGTGCGTGCGTGTGTGTGTGTGTGTGTGTGTGTGTGTGTGTGTGTGTGTGTGTGTGTGTGTGTGTGTGCGCGCGCGCGCTGGTGGAGATACTTAACACTACGAATGAACATTTTATCAGCGAGCTCTATCACTGTCAATGAAGCGGTGATATCAAGAAACGTTGTAAATGAAACCCCACCCGTGCAGCATACCAAAAGTTAACACTTGACGACCTCGGAAACGAGTTTCGAAAGTTCCAGTATTCAGGCCCCCCGCAGGGAAAGAGACCTGCCCGTCCGTTCTTTTCTCCTTAACTCCGGCTTGTACCAAGCGCTCTCGATAAAAAGGAGTCTTTCATCGCAAATTTGTAATAGTTACACCTCCCTTCCAGGCTCCTGGCGGCGTTTTCAATGGCGGGTAGAGAAAAGTGCCTTGTGCTGCCATGGTACCCCTTGAAACCACGGCGAGAAACTTAGCACTGTTTGTGAGACCTCCCATCCCCCCTCCCCTCCCACCCCCCTCGAACATTCAAACTTTCTGTGGCCACAAAAAGGCTTTTGTGGGTGACATTCTAGACTTACTGGCCTGGTCTACGCAGCACAAACACGGCCCGTGTATTCCGTGTTATAAATTACAACCTTTGGCGATAGAACCTCGATTTCTTACTATTTGTTCGCACCTTGCGCCTCGTCTGTGGCTTCTGTCAACATGGTGTTTTGGGGCAGACGCCTTCTGCTTTTAATGTGTCGGCGATGAGCTTTGACATCGTCAATGAAGACCAGCACGACTGCCAACCACTAGAAACGTCCCATATGCTTTTCAAAGCGTTACGGGAGTTTAAGTGAGGGAGAGGGACTGAATGCTAGTTTTACCGAACAACATAGCCCCGGATCAGAGAAAATCCCTGTTGAAAACTAATTGGTTTTAAACGGGTCCTTATGATGAATTGACATTTGAGCACGGCAGCTCATGCGAGGGGATTATGCAGAGATCGCAGATTTTAAAAGCTTTACTTCATGAATGAACGCTACTGGCAAAGTGAGATCACTGACAAGCGTTTGAAGCGTATGAATACGGCCGGAAATTTCACCCTGCGGTATCCGCCCGAGGAGTACAAACTCCGTTCTTACACGATTTCAATGCAGTTTCACAGCTGCCTCTGAATGCTCCCTATCCAAAGGCGTTTATCATTCAAAAGTTTTTGTAGAGTGTGTTTTTTGTGCCTGCTCCTTCAGCACACCTTCCAAAAACATCACTTAGGCTCCAATGACAGAAAACGTCGATGGCTCCGTTTAAGCACGTCTGCAAACACATTCTCCACAATTCCGTCAATGGATGTATAAAAATGTTCAAAGTTTCAAAATAATCCACGCCGCAATAAGTTTATTTGCACCGCACTATCTCCTGACGGAGGTTTTCACTTTCATCACAAAAGACGCTCAACATACCGGAAGGAGTAGATATATGTAAAAAGTTCCAAAGTTTCAAAATAATCCATACCGTAATAATTTTATTTGCACTACACTTTTTCTCCTCGCGGAGGTTTTCACTTTCATCACAAAAGACGCTCGACACACCGGAAGAAGAGGCGCAGAAACCACAAAGGGAAGCAATTTGCTTTCGGAGCAAAGGGAGCTAATGCCTAAGCAAACTGAGCCCCGTGTCCCCCCGTGTCCAGGCATGGCGAGAGAGATCAGAAGATCAACACACGCTCAACATCTCTCAAAACTGGGGTCGGGCGAAAGAAAACCCAAAGCGGGATACCTGTCCAAGGTTCTCGGTTCTCGGATTCCTGCGGCATTGTTCGCTGTTGGATTACTATGCTGATGGAGCGCGCCAACTGTCATTGTGAATGGACATGCGGCAGATGTAGATACTGTAGACATGTAGAGACTGTAGACATGTAGAGACTGTAGACATGTAGAGACTGTAGGCAGTGAGCACCGGAGAAGACGAAATTTTTTGATGAGTCCGAGGGGAGTGTTTAACTCAATTCCTACCAGATAAGTTTCGGGTTGTTCACCAGTAGCGTCACTAAACAAAAACATAGTTAATTCATGTCTGTGTGGATTTAAATTTGGCTTAGTGGGAGTGCTGCACTTTGATTATACTCGTGTTTGCTGCAATATGAGCCGTCAAGGAACCGTTAATCTTGCTTGATTTTTGCACGCACGGCCAACTGAAGAGAAAAAAACAAACAAAAACAAAACCAACATTGGGATACTCTTCTGCGGTACAAAGTGCGTTAATGGGAACCTTGTATAAACAAACAGCTTGGGACAGAGGTTGCCCTGATGTAGTGTAGCTGTTGTTGTCACGTTGTCAGTCTGAACCACACTCAACTACAAACCTCAGAAAAAATATTCAGTTCATTTGCAGTGTTGTCGCTCTCCCCCACCTTTTAGCCCGCAACTAGTGCGCTTTGGAAATAGGCAGAGCTGTCATGAAAATGGTGGTCCCTGCAGGAAGGATGTTGCCTTATACAGGTGGTACCTAAACAGGTGTGACTTTGGACGGAAGATCCCCAAAGTAAGACAAACCCAAGTCATGGCCCGGTGGAATCCCTCGACGTGTATGACAACCAAACCCTCCCCCTCCCAATCCTTAGATCTGCCACAGCCGTTTCAGTGACACGTAGTATAGAATATAACGGCCAAGAAATCGGTGGCCCCCGGTAGAGAGGACGTCGCTTTACACAGGTAGTCGCCTTGACAGGTGTGGCTGTACTTTGGACGAGGACCCCCAAAGTAAGTCAAGCTCAAATCAGGACCCAGTGGCATCCAACGAGTATGACAGCCACATCCTCCCCTCCTAGATCTGTCGCAGCCGCTGGTGTCAAAAGGAAGATCTGGTCGGATTATGCCGCATTTACAACGACAACAATCTATTGGCCAAGGCACCTTTCACACGTCAAGTCCGCGCTCCGAGCCAGCGGGAAATATTTCGAAGTGCGAGATAAGAGGGATTAGGTAAACCCTCGGATGGTTTTAGGATAGTCTTCATGTCGAAGACACATGTGGAAAGAATAGTACATATCTCTCTCGACCGGTAGAATTCATTGTAGTACGTTGTCGCTCTCACAACTGTTGTTCCCCTTTCAGGAATGTGGTAGCTTTTCAGGTATGCAGGTGTCCTCTTGTTTACGGTAGTCAAAGCGAGGATGCTTGCACGAAAATGAAAACTAAGCTACAGTAAAAAACAAACAAACAAACAAACAAAGAAAGAAAGAAAGAAACAAGCAAAAAAAACAACCCAAACAAAAAACAAGATCAATACAAACAACAACAAAAAACCCCGAAGACAAAACAAACGAACAACGAAAAACAACTAAGGAAACAAAAACAAAACAACAACCAAACAAAAACAAAACAACCAAACAAAACAACAACCAAACCAAACAAAGCAACAACCAAAACAAAACAAACAACAACAAAAACAACAATAAAATTGTCCTTAAATTAGATTCAGTTGTCACTGCATTCAACTGTTTTACCCTCGGTACAATGTCCAAGTTGACAGCCCACAGAAAAGTCTCCACGAAGAAAGTTGATTTGCCCATTCAGCAATTCCCAACCTTAGCTTGAGCTAACATAACATATCTGTTTACGATCGACTTAAAATTCACTCAATGTTCTTCGAGTCATTTGACTTCATGATTCTCCACGCTTTCACCGACACCGAGGTCAGCATTGCACAGAACCGTGAGCATGAATAACCTGCCATCCATCCGGGCACATCAACTTTGAAAACAGCGTAAACGAGGAACGATAACTTTCCAAAATTCAGTGTCAACATATTCTCCCCTTGTGAAAAGAGCCCTTAATCCCTCTGCACACGGGGGCCAGGCTGTATCAGTGATTACAGCAAACTTGCACTTTTTGACATCATTCACAGGTGCTGTAACGAGATCTTCCTTCCCCCCCTGTCCGCGGTCAACCTTGCGAGGGTCGTGGGAAGGGATACACGCCGCAGCAAGGATTTTGGCGACAATAGGGGACTCTCATGTTTCCGTCTGCGCTTCTGATAGAAGACTGCGGCCGGGGATAGTCGGGGCTTTGTGGCTCAGTGCCACCGCTAGAACAAAGCTCAATAATAGTTAAACATACTGTTTTTTTTTTGTTTTTTTTTTTAAATTCGCGGATCATGTGGAACCTTTCACCGCGTAAAAAGCATGGTCCCATTAATTTCAGCCTCATTTCAGTTACTTACCGAAAGTGTTAGGCGGCTGAAAGTTCTTGGTTTAGCAAACGAGGGAAAAGCCAACGCGTAATTTCGGCTCCCAGCACGGATTCGAACTCACGACCCGAGCACTGAAAGTCCAACGCTCTACTAACTCGGGTTGGCCCAGCTCCTCTGAGCTAAAGAGGATGACTCACGATAACCCTGAACATTTTCTCCTGGGCAAAAGTTCTCCGCCGGACAAAACAGAAAATTCGGGTCCTGCACAACGCTCTACCAGCTCGGTTGTCCCAGCTCCCCTGAGCTACAGAGGATGACTCTAAACGCACGATCCCTCGTAACATATTCCCCTGGGGAGAAGTTCTCCGCCGCACAAAACAAGGCAAATTTGGTTCCTGCTCAAGAAAGTCCCGGCTCTGCGGGACGGCAGGGGAAGCATGGAGCTCGCTCGCTCTAAAGCTGCCCCCGTCTCTCTACCTCTCTCTCTCTCCCCCCTGGCAGGTCAACGACAAGAATGGTCCGGGCCATAAATCAAACCAGGTGAGAAAAAGGTGACATTCAAGAGGGCCAGGGGAGAGATATGACAGGTAATACTCACCACTCCTCATCGCTCGTAAAGAACTGTACCCGTCTCGTAAGGTGTCGATCTTCTAACGCGAGGTGTTTTTTGATGAGACAGTAAATGCCAAAACACACACCCTGCCACGACCTTGAGTGTCTCGCTGGGACGTCTGGGGCCTCAGACAAGGTGTCGCAATATGACGACCCTTTGAGTTTTTCTTCTTTTTTTTCCCCCTTTCGTGTGGCTGTTATGATCGTCTGTCGCCTTTCAAGGTGTCACTGCTTGCCTCAGAGATAATCTCAAGACATTACCGACGTGTGAAACGATGAGCGGGCGTACCTGTATGCAGCGATGAACGTTTTAGTTGGTTATGCTTACGGGCATTTCCAAAATAGCCCGCAAGAAAAGGAGGGTGGGTGGGTGTTTGGGGGTTTAACGTCCTTTTCCACCATATACGGGTGATATCAAAGACGGGGCATCGATGAAAGAGCCAGCACAAATATTTGGCTCCAGCCGGGATACGAACTCATGCAAGAAAAGGAAACGCTACCTGCCCTCCAGGAGGAGAGAACTTCGTCCTGACCAACTCCTTTCCCTCCTCCACCGTAAGAGTCTGCGTGTGAATTTTGACATCATTTGGTGTGGGAAAATCCTATATGTAATTTCTGCCTGCAAGGTGACCGAACCTGGTTCGTGAACGCGACGCCGCAAAGCCCATCCACCATGCCTTGACGAAAGCATCATATCACGACGCCAGCTGCATGTTCAGATCTGAAATGCGGGTTGGCCCTGGACCTGGGTTCAACCCTGTTCCGCAGCAGGGTTGAACCCGGGTGACTTTTAATCTGGGTTGGTTAAAATGTAAACGCACCAACGCGGGTCCAACCCGGTAAAATTGGCGGGTGGGTGGGTGGGTGGGTGTTTGGGGGTTTAACGTCCTTTTCCACCACATACGGGTGATATCAAAGACGGGGCAACGATGAAAAAAGCCAGCACAAATATTTGGCCCCAGCCGGGATACCGGTAAAATTGGCAAAAATGTGGGTAAGCGGTGGTCTAATAGCTGCGCTACTAAACGGCCGTCACCAATGTCATGGCGATGAAGCGTGGGTTCGATCCCAGGTCGAGCTTGTGATATGTGATACCGGTTTTTCCTGGCTGCCGGGCTGCTCATCGGGGGTTTCTCTCCGGGTTATCCGGCTTTCCTCCCCCAGCAAAATTGTAAAAAAATGTAGGATAGGTATTGGGTGGCGCTGCACCACGGCGACGCGCTTCCTCCGGGGGAAGCAGCCCGAATTTCCCGAAAGGGATAATACAGTAGTAAAAAAAAAAAAAAAAAAAATGGCAAGTGTTCACGACCTCTTCGACAATGGCCTTTGGGGCTGCTTGGTTCATACTGATCTATTACAAGTCCATTTTGCTATGCCCCGTGTCTTACGCTGAAGTAGGCACTGGACTGTAATAATCGTGATCTCTTGGCACAATTCACTTCCTGTAAATTATGAGTGACAGTAAGTTGGGTAGGACATGGGCCAAAGTCAATTTCCCATGGCCGCGTGACAGTGCAGATAGTGGAAAGTAGCCACAATGTGATTTGTTGTCAGCGTGGTAATGCTTGGACAGAATATCAATCCCATTGTAAAACGAGCGGTGATTGGTGGGGACAGGTGCGCGTGACGTATCGACAGCCTAACACGAGTTGGGTGTTACAGTAACGCGGGCGGTGATTGGCTGAAGCAGGCATGCGGCTCAAGAGGAGCAGGTCAAAGTAGTTTGTTTCCGCGATAAGTGATGAGTGCTAGGTTCGAGCGATGCGGATACTACGGATATATTAGCATGGGCTGAAGATCGTAAAGCACAAAGCGGTGAATCAGAGCTTTTCTTGTTCAGATCGGACTCTCTCTCTCTCTCTGTGCATCTCTCCCCCCCCCCCCCATATTCCTGCAGGTTATAGATTGTTCTTCCTTTGCTCACATTCTCGTAGTTTAGCAACGACAAGCTCAAACATGGTATTTCTGCCAAAACTTTTGCGTTGGAAAATAAAGATTATTGTCATTGTTATTCTCTCCCTCTCTCTCTGTCACACACACACACACACACACACACACACACACACACACACACACACACACACACACACACACACACACCGTCCGTGAAATTATTGTCTGATTTTTGCGTGACTTCTAGTCATGTCGTATTTCCATGATGAATAATATCAAATTTTAAAAAAGACAAAACGGACAATTCAAATGCAAAACATGAAACAACATTGGCTTAACTTGAAGCGAGGCTCATGACAGACGATTCTCAGCCTGATTTCTGCAACAAGTACGACTCTATGTATACAGTTCAGCACGAACTCCTACCTGCGTGAACACCCAAACAATCTGGCGCAGTCAGCCTGCCCACGGGATGCACACAAACTGAATGGATGCAAGTGTGTCCGGTGTTACTCCGCTTCCAAAGTTTCGACGATGCTTCCCGTGTGCCGACGAAAGCCGTATGTTTGAAATATGAACTAATACACACATCTTCGCTTTGTAATAACGCACCTTCTTTTCGAGCGACTGAGCATCCAGTTGTCTCGCTGGTTGTGCTGTACTGCGTGGTTGCTATTTTTGTTGTTTTAGAAATCTGCGTTGTCCTTTTCAGGGGAGCCGGGGTGGCCGAATGGTAGAGCGCTGGACTTCTAATGCTCGGGCCGTGAGTTCGCATCCCGGCTGGGGCCAAATATTTGCGCTCGCTTTTTCATCGTTGCCCCGTCTTTGATATCACCCTATGTGGTGGAAAAGGACGTTCAACCCCCGAACACCCACCCAACCACCCTGTCGGTTCTACTTTTGCAGCGTAAGATGGTTACACAACAGTAATAGCTGGGGCGGTTTGTTGGCTTTATAAATAAGTTTCACGCCAAGTAATGGTAAAAAAACAGTTAAAAATGAGCCTGGCATGTGGAGTGTTTGTATTCATGCGCGGCTGGCACAAGAGCTAGCAGACGACAGAGGAATAAGGGGGCAGGTGGTCGTTGCTAGCATTCCAAGAAAGTGGAATAATATGATTGTTGAAATTTACCCTACACACGAGTCTTTGGCTGCTGGACTTTTGTGATATTTTGGGGGTGAATTTTAAAGCATGTCTAGGGTGTCATGAACAGCGTTATCTTAAATAGGACTATATAGCATTGTCTTTTAAATCCGTATCTGTGGGGGGAGCCGGGGTGGTCGAATGGTAGAGCGTTGGACTTCTAATGCTCGGGTCGTGAGTTCGATCCCGGCTGGGGCCAAATATTTGTGCTGGCTTTTTCATCGTTGCCCCGTCTTTATCACCCTATGTGGTAGAAAAGGACGTTAAACCCCCAAACGCCCACCCACCCACCCGTATCTGTGGTGTGTAGCCGAAGTCAGTAGCACCAGAAACACTCTGGTCCATTTCGATTACACCCCGCGCAGTCAGCTTTACGTAATCGGCCCCATCGGCCGTACATGCTTCCCGCACTAACAACACACACCGTGTTATGAAAACTGCACTTTGATTTTTTCAGCTGTTCCTTGGCATTTGCTCGTGCTACTAGGATTAGTTTCTGTTTGTCTTGAAAGGGGCTGTTCCACTCAACAAACGGCCGAAGATTTTGTAGTTTTCTAACACCTCCGGGTGTTACTGGTTGGGGAAACTACTTGAAAACTGAAGGGGGAAAACTTTCCCCGTAACAAAGAAACTGCCAAAGTAAACGGAAGTTTTGTTTTCACGATCAGCTCGGAAAACCGCAAAACTGTCGGTGTTAACGCAGTGCGTGGTTACGTGACACGAACATTAAAGGTCTGCAATCTCAGCAACTCAAACGCCGCAAACATTGCGTTTTTTAAAACTGCGGCTATTTTGACTGTGTATAATCCAGGCAACTCTGTCACAGTTGCAGAGTTTTCAGTGCTTCGGGGACCCTTATAAAACCAGAGCACGAGTTTGCCGTGACATGATTTGGCTTTTGGTCAGTGAGCGAGACACATCGCTACAGTGTCTAGCGCATGTTGAGTGCTGCACGATCGTTCTCGTTCAGTGTCAAAACGCAAACTGAGCTTGAAATCAGGCTGCCCTTGGCTTTTATTGGGGTTTCAGGGACGCTGAAAACTCTTCGACTGTGACAGAGTTGACTGTGCTTGCACGGTCGACTCTGTAAATGTTTTTCACACTTCGGAAAGCTTTTTTTTTGGGGAGCTTAGATCTTTAAAGCCTCCGTGTTCGTAGGGTGAGTGTGAGTGTTTTATCAGTTTAACGTCCTTTTCCACCACGTAAGGGTGATATTAAAGACGGGGCAACGAGAAACAGGCCAGCACAAATATCTGGCCCCAGCCAGGATTCGAACTCACGACCCCGAGGACTGAAATTTCAACACTCTACCATTCGGCTATCCCGCATCCTCTCTGTGCTCGTAACGCCGCTGAGATGGAGAACTGCTGCTGTTTACCAGATGTTGGCCATAGCGACTGTTTACCAGATGTTGGCCATAGCGACTGTTTACCAGATGTTGGCCATAGCGACTGTTTACCAGATGTTGGCCATAGCGACTGTTTACCAGATGTTGGCCATAGCGACTGTTTACCAGATGTTGGCCATAGCGACTGTTTACCAGATGTTGGCCATAGCGACTGTTTACCAGATGTTGGCCATAGCGACTGTTTTCGCGACTATGTGGCTTCTTATATTAGAGAAATACAACTTTCTTTGAGCTTACGGTCCATTTTTGAACAGACTGGGACTCGTGCAAGTTGATAAAAATAGCCACCAATCAGCGCCGTCTAGCCGGTCTTCAGTCCGCAACCAAGATAATGTCGTCTGCTCAGTACGCGGTACACTTCTAGGACAACTTACACGCTGGTCAGAGTCACCGCAACGGTCTCAGATGCTATATTGTGACACGAGTGATGCACAGATTAAACGCATTCGATGAAAGGTTTTCCACATGTTAGTCCAAGGCCCGTATGTAAAAGTCGAGGTTAATTTAAGCCACGGCTATGGGCCTAACCCAGACTAGGACAAAAGAAACCCCAAAGCAAAATTAAATACAAAAGGACGCGAAGAAATGAAAAGAATAAAATCCTTCTACAACGGCTTAGGCGCCTTGCTGGAATGGGCCCGCTTCTTGATTTAAAACAAAAAACAACAGAAAATTTAACCGTAGAGCTGGTTTAGTTCGAGGTTAGACTCTAACCCGGGACTAAAAGCCCTAACCTCGACTATTACATACGGGCCCTAACATAACAAGTCTGAGACTAGAGTTAAGTCTCAGACTAGTGGAGCCTGTTTTCATGAATCAGAGCCTGGTAGTGTGTAGCCATAATTATAGGCTAAACGCGGAGAGGTTAAGGGGCACATAATCTGAATAATTTTGGATTGTAAAGTGTTTTTTTTATGCCTTACCTCAGCTGGTTTCAACCTTCAGAAGTGGATTGCTCAAGCCGTCAAGGGCTATAAATTGCGGAGAAGATCTTGACACAAAGAAAACACTTCATACTGGCAATTGACTGTTTCTGCCCAACGTTGTGTTTCAGATAATAGCAGTCTTTATAGTACGAAGTTAAACAGAACAACCTCTCTCTCTCTCTCTCTCTCTCTCTCTCTCTGTGTCAGTGTGTGTGTGTGTGTGTGTGTGTGTGTGTGTGTGTGTGTGTGTGTGTGTGTGTGTGTGTGTGTGTGTGTGTGTGTACGCGCGCGCGCTCGTCAGCAGATTTTACTGGACCGCTGTTTAAATGTCTCGCATGCCTGTCACCTGGTGTGATCAAGTAAAGCAGACGTCTTTGCGCCAAGAAAACGGGCACACACACACACACACACACACACACACACACACACACACACACACACACACACACACACACACACACATACCGGTCCTCTCCACTCACTGAACCTTCGTCCCACAGCTAACCAGACTATACAAAATATAGCCCGTGCGTATCGCACTTCTCTATAGCGATCATTCCACGTGCAAACGCGTTTGCGTCACTCTCGTTTCCAATCAGCGTTTTGTTTTGTTTTTTTGTTTTTTACTGTGCAGGAGTGTAGTTTTCTCTCTGTTTTGTGAAAACTGATCGAAAGGGTAAATACACTCCATTTCACGTCGTGATTTCGACCCAAAGTGATAGTGAAAACAACAACAACAACAACAACAACAACCCCACTGTGCTTACTTAAATAAGTGTTAACCGTTGCCCGTTTCTTTGTGTAACTTGTCCATAACAGTCAAGTCAGTCAATCCTCACAGTCACTGTCACACAATTGTGGCCGACCTTGCAGTCTGACTGAATTGAATAGCATTCAGCTGGACTGTTCAGTTAGGGTAGATGTCCTTTCACCCCATCACTTGCCCATTATTAGGGCTGTTGGTGAAGTTCGCACGCTACGAGGAGGTGCAAATGTACTCCAGTTCTCCACTCAGCGGGGCGATTGTACCCTGTCCTTCAGTCCGGTCAGCTCTCGCGATATCGTCATGCTATTTTCATCGAAAGCTCGTCAGTCCCGGAAAGCGAATTATTATTAAGGCCGGCCGTCTCCAGTCACGTCTGTGGCGTATATAAAAAAGGTGTCACAACACGCCACGTGCTAAACGGCAACATCCCACTAACTACCCCGCTACACCCTAATTAATGCAAGCAACATCCCACTTGCTACACTGCTACACCCCACTAGCTACACCGCTACACCCCACACGGAAGTTAGAGAGAGCCTGACTAACCTTGTACACTCAGGACGTCTGTGCCTTCCACAGTTTACTGAAACACCTTTTACTCGGCTGGCGTGCCAACCTATCGTATCAACTGTAAGATGGACCAAATATTTACCCTTCCAGTGAAACCCTCACTTGCCACCGCTTGCCAAATGTCACGGTTGTGGCTTGAAATCCAACAAGGGAACCTCTACTCTCTTCAGTTTCTGTCTTTTTACCGGAATACTCGAGCCTTTTGTCTTACTGTCCGTCTTGCAAGACATAAACCTGCGATTCGTGATCGCAGTGTTTAGCTGAAGGGCAAACAGGTTTGAGTTTGGGGCTGAGCAGAATGGTTTGTGTTACGGTGTGACTATACACTGGAAGGCAAAAATGGTGCAGCTGTGAAAGTTGGTCTCCTTGGGATGTCTGGTTATTAGTGAGAGCGAGCTGGTTGGCTGGTTTGCTGGTGGTTGGTTGGTTGGTTGAGGGTTTAACGTCTTTAGCACAAAATACGGGTGAGAAAACAAAACAAAACAAAACAAAACAAAAACAAATAATAGGCCCCAGCCACGATTCGAACTCACGACCCGAGCATTGATAGTCCAGTTGCACGTTGTGCCCTGAGGCCGGGGAGGGCGGAGGAAACAAATGATTAACAGTACCTATCAGATACTGAGAGAAAGATACAGTCTGTCTGTCTGTTGAAACTACTACTACTGATACCTTTGCCTGATAAAAAAAACTCTATCTCGACTGAGATTGAAACGAAAAGGGGAGAAACACAATTAATGTGTGTGACTCTGTCCGTCTTCATGTGTGTGTGTGTGTGTGTGTGTGTGTGTGTGTGTGTGAGTGCGCGCGCGCGCGTTTGCGTGTGTTAGGAACCTTAACAACTCCCACCCCAACAGTGACGTGAGAAACACAACTTGACATCATCATCATCATTAGCTTGCTTTACGTCCTATGGCTTTTGGCCCTTAAGGACAAGTTGTTCCTGGCGTGTGACTTTGGCTGCTTGGCTAGGCGAGTGTCTTTGGGGTGTGTGAGGGCTGATTTGCTTGGCTTTGGTCAGCGTCAGAGGATCTTCACTTGGCTTTCAGATGCCTGGTCTGAGTTTGTTTTTCAGTGCCTCAGTCTGTTCTGTCATCCTTACTTTTGCCATTTAGATTATCACTGGGGTGTCCCCTGCTTTTTGGTTTTTAGAACCATTTTGTCAGATCTGATCTGACGATCGCGTCGGCCAGGGTTCTCATTGGCCTATCACCTAGGACATGGTGTGGCTTGAGGAAGTCTACCGTCTTCAGTGAGTATCTGTCTCTCAGGTCCCAGATCGGCTGGAGGCTGGCGGGCAGGCCATCACAACCGTTTACAATGTGGCGGATGTCTGGGGGCTGCCCACACTGGCAGAGGTCGTTACTCCATGTGTGTGCGCAGCACAGTGTGCGTATTCTGCAGATGATTGCAGAGTGTCTGCGCGGGAAGAGTGGCACGTGGTTTTGGCCACCCGGGAGGTGGACCCAGCCATTTTCTTCGCACAATGCACGGAGTCTCCTCTCTCTGAGAGTGTGGGCCGCTCTTTGTATCTTACTTTTTACTTCACTGAGTGTCTGGAGTAGTTTTGCTTCCATGCCATCGCCGGTGGCGTCCCGGGCCGCGCGATCGGCCAGCTCATTTCCTCTGATCCCGCTGTGGGAGGGTAGCCACATGAGGGCTAAGATGGTTCCCTTCGTGATGATCTGATGGGCCAGAAAGAGGATCTCGCTTTGTACATCGCTCCTATTCCTCGTGCCCCCTCTCTCTAGGGCTTGGAGTGAAGACTTGGAGTCGGACAGAATGACCACCCCCAGCGGGGGGTTTGGCATGTCGTTGACAAACGTGCAGGCCATGAGGATTGCGTACATCTCTGCTGAGAAGATGCTTAACCCGGCGTTGAGTTTGTAGCGCCTTGTGATTCCAAGGTCTGGGATCACGAAGGCGCACCCAACCTCTCCTGAGTCTAGGACAGAGCCGTCCGTGTAGATTTTCAGGTGCTGGGAGAAGCGCTGTTCGATCTTCTCTCTTGCCAGGGTTGTGGCAAGAGCAGAGTCTGCTTTCTTTGACGCGCCTTCAGCATAGCGGTGTTCGTACTCGGGCTTAGCCAGCTCCCAGGGAGGAAAGACCGGCTTGGGAGTTTGTGCCACCTCAGGTTTCGCTCCGCACTCTGACCAGATGTCATTTGTGAGCTCCGCCATCGGGATGGTCGTCCGATATATTCGTGGCGCTTTGACTTCCAGACCCTGCCGGATCAGGGTCTCCTTGGTGACTGTCTCTGTGAGACCATCTCCCAAGGTGGTCTCAGTAGCGTGCATGGCAGCCTGGAAGTTGGCACACCTCCTTTTGCATTCCTCCCTGAGTGGTAGCCAGCCTGCTTCCTGGTATACCAGGTCGTTTCTCGCACTTTTTCTAGCACCAATTGCCGTTTTCAGGGCTGCCAGTTCAACTCGTTCAAGCTTCAGATATTCGGCTTTCGACAGTGCAAAGAAGGCTTCGCATCCGTACGTGAGGCGGGATCTCACCAGAGCGTTCGTTAGATGGATGAGGCTGCGTGGTGTTGCCCACCTCTCAGCTGACAGGATTTTGATCAGGTTCACTGATCGCGCAGCTTTTGCTTTGACATCATCTGATCGGCATGTACAATTATTTCGATACCGTTCCCACCGGTCATGCGTCGTTGAACTTGGTACATATACACTGTGCTTGGGGGCTGGGGTTGGTATGGAGGAGGGGGAAGGGGGTATGGAGGCGAGGTGGGAAGAATCACACCGAAACTGCAGGTTTTCCCACCTCGAACAGCGCAGCCCTTACCATTCACAATTTACCGCGCATAACGTCTAAAGTAAATACTGACTGCCACAAAGCGGCTCCCACGAGGTTCATTCACACCAAAATCAATGTTGACGCCAACATGAGGTCACTCACATCCTGAAGTTACGACAAGCAACACCAACCAATACTGGGGGTACAAATCTCCTCCGCATACTTCGACTGTTGAAGTCCACACTTATCACGGGGTCACTCAACTGACTTGGCGGAGCGGCCATTCAAAGCTGTTTCCTAACTCGCCTCTCTTTTTTTCTTCTGGCTCTGAGCGGTTTGATCCTCAGTAACAATATTTGATACCCGCGCGAGAAGGACTTCACCAGTTCTTCCACTGCCTTCGCCGCCGCCACGTTGTGTAATCGAAATGGACTCCTGTGCGTCTGGTGCTACTCCGCTCGTACAATTTCCACAAAGATTTTTTTAATTTATCTTTTTTTTTTTTTTTTTACTACTTTATTGTCCCTTTCGGGAAATTCGGACTGCTTCCCCCGGGAGAAGCGCGTCGCCGCGGTGCAGCGCCACCCAATACCTACCCTTTTTTAAAATACAATTTTTGCAATTTTGCTGGGGGAGGAAAGCCGGATAACGCGGAGAGAAACCTTCGATGAGCAGCCCGGCAGCCAGGAACTGAAAACCGGTATCACATATCACAAGCTCGACCTGCATGGGCTCGAACCCACGCTTCATCGCTCACCCCTAGATTGCTTACAAAGCCGTATGTGCAGGATAGGTAGGGTGGGTGGATGTTTGGGAGTTTAACGTCCTTTTCCACCATGTATGGGTGATATAAAAGACGGGGCAACGAGAAAAAGGCCATCACAAATATTTGGCCCCAGCTGGGATTAGAACTCACGACCTGAGCATTGAAAGTCCAACGCTCTACCATTCGGCCATCCCGGCTCCCCCAATATGTTTGAACCATAAGCACGCATACGTCTTTGCATTGTAGTGACGTGATAGTCAAAGTCGTTGTCTGGTTGAAAAACAGTTCCTGTCTCAGTGTCACGCCGACAGACCGAAGTGCATTGGAAACACTCGGTGCTACTCAACTTTGGAAATGGAAACACTCGGTGCACTTTGTCATGGCGGTGCTACTTTTGAAACGGGGAGCCGGGATGGCCGAATGGTAGAGCGTTGGACTTCTAATGCTCGGGTCGTGAGTTCGTATCCCGGCAGGACTGAGGAGCCGAATATTTGTGCTGGCTTTTTCATCGTTGCTCCGTCTTTGATATCACCCGTATGTGGTGGAAAAGGACGTTAAACCCCCAAACACCCACCCACCCTACTTTTGAAACTGAGTAGCACCAGAAACACACGCTCCTATTTTGACTATACCCCGTGCTACCGTCATCGCCGCGCCAGCCAAAGCGACGGATCGAGGGAACTTGAAAAGAGACCACGCCAGTCGTCGCAGCTCATGCGTAAAATGTGCTTTTCGTCACTCGAAATCGATTCTTTCTTTAACGGCGGTAAAAGCACTCTCCCTTTCTCAGGGAAATCAAGATTGGCTGATCGTCAAATAGAGCCTGGAACGTCCCCGGTCACAAAGCTCGTGGCAATTAGAAGAAGAATGTCGGGCTGCCGACAGATGTGTTGGAGCGTTAAAGACATCAGGACGACTGACGTGCTAAATGTGTAAGGAGAAGATAAGGTTCCGCTGTTGTTCGGAAAACTGAGACGTTAATTTGTATTTCATTTGTCGGAAGGGAAGTGGAGCGTTCAAGGCAAAAGATCGATAGAAAATAATTCTATTATCGTAATTAGCTCCCTATTCTCTCCACCCCCCCCCCCACCCTCCTCCATCCCAAATCCCTTCCCAAACATTTCCTGAAAGGTGAAAAAGAAATTACATGGAATGCAGAAATGCCATTCAACGAAGTCCTGATAAAATTCGCTTCACGAAGTCCTGATAGAACTCGCTAACTGCATGTACAATTGCAATCGCTGCGTGGGTTAAAAACAAAAACAAATAAAAATAAAAGAAAACACACACACACACACACACACACACACACACACACACACACACACACACACACACACAACCAGCCTAACTTCGTGGGAAATAAACGGAATATTTAATCTCTCTGCTGTGTTAAGAATAAAACAGAAAGCCCCATGCTGTTCAGGAATGGACCGTGGGCTCAAAGAAACTCGTATTTCTCTAATATTAGCCACAAAGTCACGAAAAAGGTTGCAATGGCCAATAAAACATCCTTCTATCTGGTAAACAACCTTAGAGCTTTGAAAGCGACAGTGGGGCGGTCGGTGGTCTAGTGGTTAGAGACCTGTCACAAATGCGAGAGGTCAGGGGTTCGAGTCCCACTCGGGGCAAAGAATTTTTCCTTCTCGTATGTGGCACCGTTCATTCGGGCCGATCGTCGGGGGTTCTCTCCGGGTACTCCGGCTTCCTCCCCCTCTGCTTTGGAAATGTTCAGCCCACCAAATTTGAAAAATAAATAAATCTACATTCCGAAATTTAAATAGCTGAGCTGACCCTTCGCACCACGTGATTGTAATGTGTTCAGTTATGTCCAGTGTGTGAGAGAATGCGTGTGATTCACGTGAGCGTGCGTGTTCGCGGCGCTTTGAGCCGATTCATGAAATTGGGTAAAGCGCCTATACAATACTCATAATTATTATTATTTCTCTAATAGTAGACGCCACAATGTCACAAGAACGGTCGCAACGGCCCAAAGAAACATCCTTCTATCTGGTAAACAGCGTTAGACAGTTTTTCCATCTCAGCGGCGTTATGAACACAGAGGCTTTCATCATACCTAGCCGCTATTTTCAATACTGGCGGGATTAGATGACGAGTAGTAGGAGTGCCTGCCATTCGCCGTTCGACTTCTTCATGCTTGTTAAGCACTTCTGTGGGAGCGAAGATTCAGTGGCACGAGTCACTTCACACGAAGTTGCTCCTCGCCCATTTACCGTGTTTTACACCTCGCTTCACGTTATGTACACGGCGGTTATGTCTGATTACTGGGGTGTGAAGCCTGAAGTGGGTACATCATGTCTCCCGTGAAATAAGTCATAATTCCAATCCACTGCGTATATATGGTGATACAAACAGCCCTACTCAAACACAGGCGTTACATCTCAGCCACGTGCTGGTCCTATATGCTGTCCACAAATGTATGAATACCACTGTTGAGAGTCGGTGGGTGGGTGTTTAGGGGTTTTCCACCATATACGGGTGATATCAAAGACGGGGCAACGATGAAAAAGCCAGCACAAATATTTGACCCCAGCCGGGATACGAACTCACGACCCGAGCATTGAGAGTCCAACGCTCTACCATTCGGCCACCCCGGCTCCCCACCACTGTTGAGAAGGGGAGAAATTATGCTTTCGTTTGATTTATAATTTATAGGAATCTTTGCAGAAGTAGCAGGACAGGCCACGGTTAGAAATCCACGAGAAACGCGTGTTTTTTTTCCCTCGAACTGAACCCAACGCGCACCGGCGCTCACGTGAATCACGCACATTCACTCAAACACCGGATGTCAGCACATTACAATCACATTAGTGGCAGGAACGGTCAGCTCGTTTGTTTAACTTTAGGAATTTAGAATCAGTTGCACTTATTTTTGAATTTGTGTGGGCTGAACATTTCCTAAGCATACCTGGCAGCACCTCAACTTTGCACTCGCTGACCCTCTCATCTTTTTGGACCACCTCTGGGTTTCTTCAAATCACGTAGGGCCAGCTCTGTTAGTTTTAGAAGCACCATTCTTTCTCCTTTGAATTTCTGCCTTCTCCTCCTCACCGCTTTCAATAGAACTCGATACCCTGTGTTTAAGGATGACTGTTTTGAGGAGTTTCCTACAACACAGGCCGTGTGTCTTTGAAATTCAGTGTCTTTCCTACCTCCCGCTGCTAAGGAAAACATACACTTGGCATGACACGAGCATGTTTCTTCCCCCGTGTTTCTGACGGGTACGCCAGGGCTTGGTAAGTTCAACGAGTTTAACTGAAAATGTTCATCTGTGACGAAGACATGATAGATGTGACGAAAGCCATGAATATGCGATAAGCTACATACGAACAACGACTTTCTATGTCATGATCAGCGTGTGTGTGTGTGTGTGTGTGTGTGTGTGTGTGTGTGTGTGTGTGTGTGTATGTGTGTGTGACGGGAGGGGTGGAAGGTGAGTAAGGAGAAAGGGGGTCGGGTGGCAAGGATACCACAACTGTCGGAACACCACACGCAAGATCAGAAGATTGTGAATTCTATTTCTATTTTTAATATTGTGGTCACGTCTTTGCAGTCTTCTTAGTAACGGACAACGAAAGCCACAAAACAGATCTGTCAGCTCAATTCATCAAAGCCCATTTCACCTACTCCACTCGCACCCCTCTCCCTCAACACCCAACCACGAAAAAACTTAATTTCTCCTTCACCCCTCTAAATTCGTACTACGGACATCAGGGCCCGCATGTAAAAGTCGGGGTTAGGGAGTTTAGCCCCGGGTTAGAGTCTAACCTCGAACTAAACTAGCTCTTGGGTTGATTTTTTTTTTTCAATCAGGAAGCTGGTCCATTCCAGCAAGGTGCCTATGCCGCTACAGAAGGATTTTTGTCTTTCTTACTTCGCTCCCTTTTTTGTTTAATTTTGTTTTGGGGGGTTTCTTTTTTCCTAGTCTGGGTTAGGCCCGTAGCCGTAGGTTAAATCAACTTTGAGTTCTACATACGGGCCCAAGGGTTAAAAAAAGCCCTACATCAACCATTATCCAACCATGTCAATCACTGCCTGGTAGCCCGCGATCGCAAACAAACATTTTTCCTCCACCACCTGACCTTTTGCCCATCGCCCGTAAATGCAATCTCCCGAGCAAACACACATAAAACACATCAACTCTGCCACCTGTCCTTAGCGTAACACCTATATCTACGCCCGTACTCGCTCCTCTGGCCCGGGTGCTATCGGGACATGTCGCGCGGAGGTGCAATTTAAATCGCTTCTTTATCAACTTTCGCATAAAAGTCGGGCCAGCGCAAATTAAGCGGTGGCAGTAACGACCCAAAACGCTTCGCAGCGTCACGAGAAATTAACGTATCTGCCCCGAACACTTCACACCTTGGCTTATCTGAGGTCCTCCCCTCTATACGCACAACCCCCTGTGCCAAGATGGCGGGCTGGTCAACTGGTGTGGTGGTGTAGGTGAGAGCTCGTCAAAAAAAAAAAAAAAAAAGAGAGAAAAAAAAAACCACCGACTTAGTACAAGGTGTAGTACAGATAGACCGAGTCTTATTCATACCTCTATATCTCCATGTCAGTGTGTGCGTATCTTGTCAAGCAGGGTGTTACTTTAATTAAAAAGGGTGTGTGACATTGGTCTAATTAGGTACATGAGGCGAATTTCGATATAGTAGTCTGGGTTTTCTCTTCAATAAGATAACTGGAGCTGTGGTTTGGTCCGCAGTCTCAGCAAAATTCCTTCGTAGGCGGGGGGAATGATGGCATTGGTCCAGAATTTGTAGGAACTACTCTTATTCGATAAAACGCATAGATTTAATAAGCACTTAATCATGTCTTCAGCAAAGAGCAAGAAAGAAAAACTCCCGTCAGAAAACAGAACCACCGATGGTAACCAGATACTCGGTTAACAAATACCCAGTCAAACTTTTCCCAGTCGCAAAACTTGACTGGATGGTTTTTGCTGCGCATGCGCGGAAAAGAGACCGTTTTTCGTTTCAGTTAACCGAGCGGGGTTAGCAAGATCTGGAGCAATCTAGTTAGCACAGCGAGCCGCTCGGGGTACCGAGGAGCCAGCAGGGCGTTCCGTAGGCGAGTAGATCTACAATACTCGCTTGGCTTTGTCTACGGTAGGCGGGGCTGAACTAAAATGCGTGACTTCATCTTTTGAATCCCAGATTCTCTCCTGTCTTTTTCATCGAACATGCACAGCGTTCTGGAACACAGGCGTGGTTTACGGGAGACTTGTGTAGCAGTTTGGATTTCAAACGCGCTCGTGACGCCCGCACCGGGCTCTTCATAACTGACTAACCTGATGAACTCAACTAGGCGTGACTTCATCTTCTGAATCCCAGATTCTTCTCCTGTCATTTTCTTCAGACATACCCGGTAAGCACGGCTCCAGGGCCACAGGAAACTACTGTCGTCATGAAAGCCTTTGCACGTGCTGCTCCGGAAGAGAGGACAGGGTGGCTGCACGCGAGACATGGTAAAGGCGGGATTCGCCTCCTCCACCGGATATCGTGCAGGAAAAGGCTGATTGAGCGGGGTCTTTTTGTGTTCAGGTCTCCAGGCATGCAATGACTGCCTGAAAGAACTCGTGACCGACAAGGCCTGTGTTTTAAACAATACAAGGACTCGTGGTTGTGGACCGTACAGGCTACGGAGCATGTCAGTGAGGGAATGTTTTCCTCTTGTTGTTGTTATTGTTTTTTACCTTTAGTCCAGAGAACCGTGCATGCAGAACCACAATACAAGGATGAGGACGACCCTCCATGCTTTAAATATGCATTGGCTAGAAACCGTTGAGAAGACGGGTACGATTAGCCAAGCAG
Organism: Batillaria attramentaria; assembly: GCA_018292915.2. Taxonomy (NCBI): domain Eukaryota; kingdom Metazoa; phylum Mollusca; class Gastropoda; family Batillariidae; genus Batillaria; species Batillaria attramentaria. The sequence goes on along the minus strand of JACVVK020000216.1, from coordinate 57,889 downwards.
ACACGTAGTGTTTTGTAAAGGCGCGATGACAGAAGTAGGAGAGGGATATAGTTGTGTGTGTGTGTGTGTGTGTGTTGGGGGCAAGGGGGGGGGGATGAAGGACAATGACAATGACAATCCTTTATTTTCCAACGGTAGAAGATTTTGGCCAAAAGGCCAGTTTGCAACCTTGCCGTTGCTAGACTACAGTACGAGAGTAAAAGTAAGCTAAGGATTATACACATTACACACATTAAAACTGAAATACAAGAAGGCGGTGAAGAAGGATGATGATGATGATGATGAAACTTTATTTATCAACGGTAAAAGGTTTGACAGAGAAGGTTCGTCAGTTTACAAGCTTGCCGTTGCTAATGCTAAAAAAAGTAAAAAGTAAAAGGAAGAGGAAAAAGAAGCCGTGGGACAGGGATATACTTTGTGTGTGTGCGTGGAGGGGCGAGGGTGGGAGTGGGGGGTGGGGAGGGGGGATGCAGGACCAGGGATGTGGGGTTAGGGTTGAGGGTTTGTCTGGAAAGTGGGTGTGCACAAATCGTGACGAGTTTTCAACTTGCTTAATTGAGACGTCAGCCCCCGAGGGTCAAACTCGCGCCTCGGGTGTCAGCGGGGCGGAAGGGGTCAGGCTCCCCCGCATACAATTCGGCTTCACGACGGTGATGGCATCAGTCACGCCTGAACAGTTCCGTGTTAGACGGGTCACCGGTGCGGACAAATTCGTGTTCTTACAATTTTCCTGTGAAAACAATCTTTAAAATGTTTCCCGTAAACTCAGGTTCCCACTCCCCAAAATAGCATGTCACCGTGACCGGCGCTTGACACGCTGCCGCCGATGATGATGATGATGACGATGACGACGACGACGACGATGATGATGATGATGATGAAAACGCCACAGGATCCTCAGGGTACCATGGGTCGAGATGACGAAGCTGATGGCTTCACCAGAGTAGATTATGCCAGGATCTCAGCATGGTGACGGAACAGATGCGCACATACGCAGAGATCGATTTTACATACATGATCTAAGTACGTTTTTCTCGTCAATGTCGGGAAAGAACCCGGATCGAGCAGGAGGAGGAGGAGGAAGCAGAAGATGGTGCATTTAGCTGCGTGGTATCAGCATTACCCCATATTCACAGACCTCGCAACAAAAACAAAAACAAACCCGAGAGTTTGAGAGACAAGCTCCCTGTGTCCGTCTCTCTCTCTCTCTCTCTCTCTCTCTCTATCTCTCTCTCTCGTGTGTGTGTGTGTCACTGTGTGTGTGTGTGTGTGTCACTGTGTGTGTGTTGTGTGTGTGTGTGTCACTGTGTGTGTGTGTGTGTGTGTGTGTGTGTGTGTGTGTGTGTGTGTGAGGGTTTAGCTTCCTTTCCATCATACAGTGGTGACGTCAAGGACGGAGCAACGAGAAAAAGACCAGCACAATATTACACTCGTATTTGGTCCCAGCCGATAATCGTACTCACGACCTGAGCGTTGAAAGTCCAACGCTGTACCGCTCGGCCACCTCGGCTCCAGCCGAGAGACCGAGAAGAAGAAGGAGGAGGAGGAGAAGTAGATGAAGAAGAAGAAGAAAAAGAAGACGAAGGAAAAGAAGAAGGAGAAAAAAAGAAGAAGAAGGGGAAAGAAGAAGAAGAAGAGTGGGTGGGTGGGTGGGTGGGTGTTTTGGGGTTTAACGTCCTTTCTACCACATACGGGTGATATCAAAGGCGGGGCAACGATGAAAAAGCCAGCACAAATATTTGGCCCCAGCCGGGATACGAACTCACGACCCGAGCATTGAGAGTCCAACGCTTTACCATTCGGCCACCCCGGCTCCCCCCGAGAAGAAGAAGAAGAAGGAGGAGGAGAAGTAGATGAAGAAGGAGAAGAGGAGGAAAAAGAAGACGAAGGAAAAGAAGAAGAAGGAGAAAAATAAGAATAAGGAGAAAAAGATAAAGAAGATGAGGAAAAAAGAAGAGAAAGAAGGAGAAGAAGGAGAGGGAGAAAAAGAAGACGAAGAGGAAAAAAAGGAGAAGAAGAAGAAGGAGAAAAAGACGAAGAAGAGGAAAAACAAGAAGAAGAAGAAGAAGAAGCATCATTTAGTTTACGGTGCATTAGCTGCATGGGATCAGCATTACCCCATATTCACAGACCTCGAAGAAAAAAGTGTCCGTGGGTTTGAGGAACCACATCCCTGTATCCGTGTCTTGCTCGACCAGGATCAAGAAAATTTCAGGAAGACACAAATTATTCAAAATGACCCCGAAGACGTGCTGCCAAAAAAGATTTGCCTTGCTACTGCCTTGTTTAGAGTCAAAGTGTTTCCTCTATGTTTCAAGATGTTTTGAATGTTTTCTCTTTTGCCTTTTGCAATGCGTGGCACACATATATTGCAAATACTGATATCTCTCAGCAAAAGCTTGAAGCTGGCTCGTAACTGGCACTACGGAGCGCCACAGTGCTGCACACAGTTGTGACAGTTGTGATTTTAGGGGTTTCCGCTGCTGTGGCGTCATCACAGCAACCTGGATTTCAAATAGCCACAACTGTGACTGTGGTTTCCACAACAGATTCTGACTGGCTGTACTACGTCACTCGGCGCGCAAACATGGCGGACAGTGCATCTTCAATCGGTTTGTCACCGAGCAGAGCTGTGTTCAGTTTTGTAGTTAGTAGACACACCGAGCGCAACGACTGTGATGTGCACATGTGTGTTTCGCGCGTTGTGCCCAGTTAAGAGCAGGCTTTAGGGTAAGCAGAAAAAAAATCCTCTTGTTGCGACAGCGTAGCGTGTACACAGTTTTGGGTGTTCTGGATGTAACTGTGCTGTGTTTTGCTGCACTGTGACTCAACCACCCGTTCCCGCGGTGATGACACTCCTACTACGACTCAACGAAAATCGGCAAAAGAAATTTTCAGCCTTTATTTCGGCCCAACTACGTACGTATGTATGTATGCAGGTATGTGTGTATGTATGTTTGTATGTATGTTTGTATGTAGGTATGCATGTAGGAATGTGTATTAGACACACCCCATCCCATCCCATGCAGCCCTATGTTCCCCAGGGAATAAAGAGGATTAAACTAAACTAAACTAAAACATCCCATCCCATCCCATTCCATTCCATTATGTATGTATGTATGTATGTATGTATGTATGTATGTATGTATGTATGTATGTATGTATGTATGTATGCCGGAGTCCTGTAAAACTTGTGTGCGAGTGATCATGATGTATGTTGACCGGTGTGGTGGGCTTGATTTAGATGTTAATTTCTTGTTTCATGTACCCCCAACGGGGTTTTGAAATACACTTTGACTTGACTTGACTTGACTTGACTTGACTAGAAGGTGGTATAGGAAGACAGGGCGACGGGTAACTGGTGGGTGGATGGGAGAGTGGGGGTATACCAGACAGAGACACCTTAAAGTCAAAATTTAATTGCCTATTTTGTCGAAGATGCCTATCTTTATGGAGAAAAGCCCACTCGATGCAGTCCTGAAGAAAGAAAAGAAAAACTCTCCATTTTTGATTTGATAAATTACAGTAAGGTTACATCAAACGTTCACATAAATGAGTCCCTTAAAGATCTGCTATTTCAACAAAAAGCAGCAGTCATTCTATTTTAACACTGTGACTGTGCACAATGCACACTCGAAAAATGCCACCGTGACACAGTTTTCAGCGTCTCTAAAACCTCAACAAAACCCAGCGTGAGCCTGAATTGTCTCGTTCGTGCACTTTGATTGGCTGGCTTGACCTGTCAGTTACGAACTGACCACACTTCAATTCACCTCAGTGTACGGCTGGACACGGAACAAGCTCCATCTTCTCCTGAAGCATGCAACAAAACAAAACAAATATAGGATAGGTATTGGATGGCGCTGCACCGCGGCGACGCGCTTCCCCCGCGGGAAGCAGCCCGAATTTCCCGAAAGGGATAATAAAGTAGTAGTAAGTTTTAAAAAAAAGGACACACGTTGTTTGTGATGATTTTTTTTTTGGTAAACACTGTAGATCTTTAACGGTTTTTGAAGTTCGTTTCGGATACAAGTTTCAACATTCACCCTCAGGGCGGGGTCCAGCGAGTTTGCTCACGCCGCGCACAGCACAATGCCGTCTCATTTAGATGTCATTTTTGCGAGCAAACATTACATGCCTCCAGATATAAAATAATTACATGGGGAAACCTGTGTCAATATGGACGAAGCGTGATACGTGAAGACCCACTTGGCGACCGGCGCACGCAACGTAAAAAAAAAAGAAGAAAAAAATGTGTACCATCTTAACCACTTTTTTTTTCTTTTTTAATATTTCATTGAAACTGCCTGTATATAGCCATCTTCATATTATGTCTGTGTTTATATTTTTCTTTGTTCGGCTGATTAATTTTACCTGCAGTTCATTACTTTTATTCATGTCTATGTTTACTTAATTTTCTTTGTGTCGCCATAGTTTCAGGTTTCAAAGTTGCTTTTAGTGCATGAATTTCTGTTTCATTCCACCTCCAGCAGTAGGTTGTCTCCTCTTTGGAAGATGGACTTGGGCAAAAGAAATTCGAATCTGCAAGAGGAAATCGACTCGAATGCAGCTGTGGAAAATCCTTACCCTGCCCACCTGGAAATCGAATCCGTTTCTATGGCGTAATAGCTGAACGCAGTTACCGCTTGACCACGTTTCCTTAAGCACCAAAGGGAGGCGGGATGGCCAAGCTGGAAGCACACCGGACTGTCAAAGCTAGGTTTGTGAGTTCATCTAGTACAAGCCAAAAGTATCTTCTGTGGTTTATCTTTGTTGTCCCTTCGTTGATATCACCTTCGCACGGCTACAAGTAATGAACACACACACACACACACACACACACACACACACACACACACACACACAAAACACCGCCCAACTCGCACAGCCTCTCACTGATACGATACATACACTTAAAAAACAAAACAAAACAAAAAACTGACGGGTTACACGCCGAAGGCCTGACGGAAAAGGTGAGCCTTAAGTACGTGTGCCTTGAACTGGGGCAGTGTGGGCAGATGACGTAGTTTGGTTGGCAGCAAGTTCCAGACATGTGGGGCTAAAAAAAACTGAAGGACCGCTCTCCGACAGTTTTAATATTTCTTTCCGGAATTTTAAGACGCTTTACGTAGCAAAGCCTGCGAGACATAAAGATGTAAAACCAACAGACAACCCCAATCCAACCCATGTCGCACAGGATACATCATTTGACGCTGACGAAAGCTCAAAAAGAAAAGAAAAAAGAAAGACACACACTCAAAAAAGGATAACATTTCCATTGTCAGACATCGGAAGTAATCCCAGGTGTTAGCGGACCTTGTCGGCATCCACACTTTGACCTGCCACGACCTTCAACACTTTAATCATTGCCGCCAGTGACAACATGAAGATAACAACCCTCTTTCAAGTCGGGCAGCTACGGACATATTTTGCTCACCAAGTGTACTCACGGCCGTGCCCGCCTCTTTCCGCTGCGCATCAGCACTTTCCCGCTCCGCTTTTGTCGGTTGGCTAAAAATGTTCGAAAGTGCGGCGCTGTTCTTGTCTGCGAAGTTCCGCTAATTAATCACACTCCCTCCTCCGAATTGTACCTCTGGTAATGTGTGGGCGGTGGCAGTATTAAGTGTATCTCTGGTTCTTATCGGTTACCGGGAAGTACACCGTTGGGTAAAGATCGTGGAAGCTACTGAAAAAAAAGGATGACGACGGATAACAATATAGCAGTTTTCAGGAAAAGGATTCTCGATTTTTCTACAGAAAACCAGTTGCTGAACTGTATCATTTTTTCCTACAGCAAAACTGTTTTTGCTGAAGAAAAACAGGAGTGTCCATTTTTCTGCAGGAAAGTTATTTTTTTGTAAAAATTTCGCCAGCCATGCTTTCTCATCGTAAACAGCTGTCTCATCGGACACCTTCAAACCACCACGTGACACCCCGTGGTATGAGGGACACCCAAACGCTGTCCAGCCGACAGCTAAAGACGAGAGGCGGGAGAGGTGAAGCCACTTAATCCCCGGCCCAACCCACAGTCCGGCTTGCCAACGCCCCACAAGCTGACCAGAGCTCCGGCGTCCATTGAGAGAGGCACGGACGCTTAATTTGAGGCATTCAGGGGACACTAATGGGGACGCGAAGGGTGCTGGCCCCGTCAAGCCCCATTGGGAGTCAGTCATGGGGAAGCTCGCCACCTCAGCGCAATGGCCTTCCCACGGTGAATGGTCGTGAGTGGAGGGGGGTTTTCGACTGACTGGACAAAAGAGACAGCGCGGTATAGGTTATGGGTAGGTACCTATAGTACACAACGTTGTAGCGCTGCGGGCTTTAAAGGCTGTTATTCCTCTGGTATGGAGGTATGCTGGAAACTTACGAGGACTGGGGAAAAAATTCTCAGCTTCCACCAAAGAACTCCCTCTAGACAGCTTCGTTCTGCCGCTGACACTGGGAAACACACACACACACACACACACACACACACACACACACACACACACACACACACACACACACACACAGAGGAGACGTCAGCAAGTCTCGTCAGAGCAACAAACAGATTTCTTACGAAACAGGTTGGGTCGTTGATAACCCAAGGATCTGATGAATCTAGTGAATCAAATAGAAACAAAACCAGCGAAAAATCATCATACACTTCTACCTTTCTTTTCTCGCGAACCTAGATGGTAGCTAGTGTCTACGCATCCATCCATGTACACGCTTGGTACTGACCGCACAGCACAGATTCAGTTTATGGGAGTTTGCAAATGACCGGTGTCGGGAGGGGATTGCAATGGCAGGTCCTGAAACATTGCATCCTGCCCGCATACCTGACCTTTCGCATCCATTCTGGTGCTTTTCCCTTTTTGTAAGATGTATGATATACCTGCAGGCAAGACACATCGTGTGGTTTCGTCCTTCTCTTTACACACGAACACAGTGTGATATCTGATGAGCTGAGTAAATGTTCCATTCTTGTGAAATACAACGTTAATGCATAACGTACCGCCCGCCCTCTATCCACCGCAACTCTGTTTTCATTATTTTTGCATATTAGTGTGTAGTAGTGGGAGATGTCGTTACAACGCAATATTTTCTGAGCTTCCATTCTTTTACATTCTCGTTGGCCCGTCTTTGATATCACCCATATGTGGTGGAGAAGGATGCTAAAGCCCAACACACACACACACACACACACACACACACACACACACACACACACACACACACACACACACACACACACACTTCTATACTTTCCTGGGCCAGGGAATTAAATGGGTTGTGAACTTACTTGGTACGAACTGACTTAAAGGATGGTTTTCTCCTACCCATTCACTAAAAACCTCTCCTACCCCTTTACCAAAAACCTCTTCTACCCCTTTACTAAAAACCTCTCCTACGCCTTTACTAAAAACCTACATTGACCAGAGAAGTACACGCACAAGTCTAAGCAGGTATCTGCACAGACGTGTGTTTTTTGTACAAGCAAATTGGTTTCCGCTGTATATTCACTGGTGGTTGTGCGCAAACCCATAACACATTTCCACATAGCGGAGATTTGAAAGCCCCAGACAGCTGAAGCGATTTGATCGACAAAACACACCAGCCCCCTTATGCCCACGGCATCGTGTCGATCTATTCGAGAGAATTTGCACATGTACGTATACATGGAAAATGACGGTAATGCTCTCGCCCTCGATCGAGTCTACTACATACTCTGGCTACCCGTGCTGGCACAGGGTTGAACCATGCCGAGTGAATGCATCTTTATTTGCTCAGAGGACGTACGAGCTTTTCGCTCTCAAATAAACAGCGACGCAAACAGTGAAACAGCTTCAGCAAGGAGGGGACGACTCGATTCTCCGGTTGTCCGTCCTGTTGGAAATCCCTGTCAATGGCCGTCCCTGCTTCGGGTTTCTGGTCATGCAGCGCCAAGACGCTGGTTTCAAAAACAGCCTGGAGGGCTTGCGGGCAGATTCTATTGAGATGCCAAGCCGTAGCTGGCCCAGGAAAGCGTCTAGACGACCTCTCCCTCAAGGCAAAAGGCGCGTGGGCCACCAGGGGTCAGCACTGTTCCCCCGGCGGATGAATCTGAATAACGTGACCCAATCACAGACATCAGATCCCGTGTCCTGCCGCTGACGCCTCGTTGGATGGGAGACGTCTCCAGGATATCTCATCCCTCAGAGATGTCATTTAGATGTTTCCTTGCGGTCGTTTGCGGGGAACGGTTCATTATCGGCATGTTTATCGAGAGAAGATGACATATTGACCTCAGTGGAAGACAAATGATACGTCAATATCACCGGATCTACTTGCTGCCTGGTGGCATATGCTAAACCATGCCACATTTACTTGCTGCCTGATGCTATTTGCCAAAACATGCCATAATTATTTACTTGCTGTCTGATGCCATTTGCCAAACCATGCCATATTAATTTTACTTGTTGCCGGATGCCATCTGTCAAACCATGCCACATTTACGTGCTGCTTGCTGTCATTTGGCAAACCGTGCCATATTTACCTGCTGCCTGATGCCATTTGCCAAACCACATAATATTTACTTGCTGTCTGATGCCATTTGCCAAAACATGCCAGATTTGTTTCTAAATTAATCTACAACTTGATATACTTGAGTTGATGATCGGAATTTTAAGATTTTGCCCCCACTCTTTCTTCACAATCAGAAACAGTTCAAACAAGGAATCCTTCAATTCCCGACTGAAAACCCATCTCTTCACCCTCTCATAGCTGCGCCATGTTCTGCTGGTGTGAGTGCGTGTGTGCGCAGAGAATGTGTGTGTGTGTGTGTGTGTGTGTGTGTGTGTGTGTGTGTGTGTGTGTGTGTGTGTGTGTGTGTGTGTGTGTGTGTGTGTTCGTTTTATTAGTTTTTAGAGTTTGTTTTATCTGTGTTTTCTTATGTCTTATATGAATAAATATGTATTTTATGTAGAACTTAGATACGGTTACACGCTCTATAAATATTCTATTATTATTCTTATTCAGCGAAGGACCTCAGAAAACTTGATGATGATGATGATGATGATGATGATGACGACGATACAGCGCACGGCAACAACAGAAACCCTTCCAACTGATTGCCCGCTGCCTAATAGGCCTGAGGTCTGAGGATCTGTGATGTTGTGTTTACTTTGTGTGTGGTCTACGCATCCCCATCACCCCCCCCCCCCCCCCAAAAAAAAAAAAAAAAAAAAAGCAAGCAAAAAGCGTTTCATACATTCTTCTACCTAAAACACGTCCTTATACTGTGTAAACATTCATACCTGAATTTGGAATTCGCAAATTACTCTGAGGAAATTGAATCTCACAGGTAATCGCGTTTATGCAACAAACGCACGGTCGTTCAGGTGCGCTGATGGCTGGAGGCAGGCTCCAGGTTGCACCATGCAGGCCATGAGGGGAAAACAGGATTGGTTCCCGAAATTCGAATATCTCTTACAGCTGTAGCTTTCTTCAGATGACTTTCAGACTGCGGGAAGAAACATGGTCGTATGTATTTTGTTTACATTCTTTGTGTCTGTCATGCATTGTACTAGGTGCTGTAAGTGTTCGACGAAAAGTTCATGAAAGCCGACGTAACCAAAGTGATTGTTCTCTCTTAAAACCCCTGCAAAAAATTCGCAATTTTACTTGAAATCTTCAGATCACTAGAAGCCACTTCAAGCCACCATTACATAATATGCTGCGGTCTGGGGCCTAACGGGAAGACCCACGCCTTGCGTAATTAGTGGCTTGAAGTGGCTCCTACCGGTGCGCGATGGCTTGTTCTTTAATCAAATAGTGGGCAGGGGTGGTGGGGGCTGAGGATCATAAGAGATATACCCGACATTCCCCCCAACAGAGGGTGAGTGGGTGGGTGTTTGAGGGTTTAACCTTCTTTCCAACACTTACGGGTGATAAGAAAGACAGGGCCAGGAGAAAAAAAGGATAACGCAAGTATAATTATTATTTGGCCTCAGCCGGGAATCGAACTCACAACCCGAGCACTGAAAGTCTAACGCTCTACCGCTCGACTATCCTCCCCCCCCCTCCCCCCACGCCCCCCCCCCCTCCCCCCACGCCCCCCTCCCCCCCTCTTCCCCTCTCCAATAGAAATATCTGACTGCCCTCTCCTCCCCAAACAAACAAAAACTGCCCCCCCCCCCCCCTCCAAAAACAATCAATTAAAAAAAAAACCCAAAACAAACAAACAACCAGCAACAACAACGAAATAAAAACAAAACTATTCAACAGAAAACAACGAATTTTGAAAGATCAGCCGCTTGCCAAAGCTTCCCCCCCCCCCCCCAAAAAAAAAAAAAAAAAAAAAAGAAGAAGAAGAAAAAAAGCCTTTACCCTTAACTTGTACACTTTCACGAAAGTCACGCATGCTCTAACTGACGGGGACGAACATAGTCACAAGGATGACCACAGTCGGATTAACCCGCCACGGACGTCCAAGTTTACGACCACCCAGTCCAGCGTCCACCTTTGACGTCTGCACCACGCGACTCCCCGCTCACACCTCACGCTGTCCAGCTGGACAGTTCCTCAGTTACCCCCTCTCGTACTGACCGCGGTGTGTAATGAAAATGGATGAGAGTGCTTCCAGTGCTACTCCGCTTCGTAACTTCCGATGAGAGACGACTCCAGTCGTCCCGCCCCTTTACTCTCCCGTGTATTGACAAAACACAGTACGTCCATGACGTCACTGTATAGGAAAAAGGGTGATTTCCAGATGAAAGATATTGACGTAATGGTCTTTTTCCTCAAATGACGTCAGTGGGCTTACTGCTTTCTTTTCCACGTTTCAGTCATATCAAACTACACGTGCTTCCCTCCTTGTAGTGTCTGGCAAAAAGTTTACCAGACCGTGCCATGTGTTGTGCTCATTATGCCGCGGGACGCGATTGGCTGAATTCTGGGGACTCGACCCTTTTGATTGACAGGCGTGGAGTCGTCCATTATTGCTCTTTTATAAAGCCATAATTATGTTTGAAATATGGACACGAACACGTGTTTGCATTGTAGCTTATAAACGGGCCCCTTTATTTCACGCCGACAAAGCCAGTAGCACAGAGTGTTTCCAAACAGTAGTACAGCCAGAACGGAGTGTTTCCAAACAGTAGTACAGCCAGAACGGAGTGTTTCCAAACAGTAGTACAGCCAGAACGGAGTGTTTCCAAACAGTAGTACAGCCAGAACGGAGTGTTTCCAAACAGTAGTACAGCCAGAACGGAGTGTTTCCAAACAGTAGTACAGCCAGAACGGAGTGTTTTCAAACAGTAACACCGAGTGTTTCCATTTTCAAGTTTGAGTAACACCGAGTGTTTCCATTTTCAAATTTGAGTAACACCGAGTGTTTCCATTTTCAAATTTGAGTAACACCGAGTGTTTCCATTTTCAAATTTGAGTAACACCGCGTGTTTCGATTTTCAAATTTGAGTAACACCGAGTGTTTCCATTTTCAAATTTGAGTAACACCGAGTGTTTCCATTTTCAAATCTGAGTAACCCCGAGTGTTTCCATTTTCAAATTTGAGTAACACCGAGTGTTTCCATTTTCAAATTTGAGTAACACCGCGTGTTTCGATTTTCATATTTGAGTAACACCGAGTGTTTCCATTTTCATATTTGAGCAACACCGTGTGTTTCCAACGGACTTTACATGAGAGCGACCATCGTTTTGAAGCGGAGCAGCACCGGAAACACTTCCATCTATTTTGACTACACCCCGTGTGGACTCCTGACGGCCGCCGCTTGACGCGTATCATGTCCACTGTCCACTTTTGACCTGCCGGTGTATCACGTGTCCGGCTGTCCGACGTGTACGGTGTCCGTCAGGATTACCGTGTCACCGGACGCGTGCCTCTGTAGCCGCCTTCCACCTTAATGGCCCTTCCTGCCCCCCTCCTCCCCTCCTCTTCCCTCCTCTTTCCACTTCTTCTCCCTCCTCTACCACTACCACCCCCTCCCCGTCCTCTTGGTTTAAACGTTTTTATTCACAGATCGCCGTCAAAGAGGAATACAACAGAGCACAAGTCAAGACTTAAAAGCGTGCTCATAATTATGAGCTAAATTGCATACATGGCGGGTGGGTGTTTGGGAGTTTAACGTCCTTTTCCAACACGTGTGAGTGACATCAAAGACGGGGCAACGAGAAAAAGGCCAGCACAAATATTTGGCCCCAGCCGGGATTCGAACTCACCACCCGAGCATTGAGGGCCCATCGCTCCACCATTCGACTATCCCGGCTCCTAGCATACATGGTGGAGAAATTGCCGTGAAAAACTGAAAGTCGTAGGAAAAGGGGGGCAGGAAGAAGAGAAGAAAGGAGAAGAGAACATATCAAACTGTGCTAGAGTCTAGAATGCAGTAGGAGGCGTTAGTTGGTGCCCTTGCACGTGCCTTCTTCCGCCCCTTCCCATCGTAGGGTCTTTTGGGGCGGTCGGTGGTCTAGTGGTTAAGACATCGTGACCAATGCGAGAGGTCAGGTTCGAGTCCCACTTGGGGCAAAGAATTTTTGTCTCTTGTATGTGGCACGGTTCCTTCGGGCTGATCGTCTGGGGTCCTCTCTTGGTGCTCCGGCTTCCTCCAACTCTGCTTTGGAAATGTTCGGCAAGAGGTACCTGGTTACCCAGAGGTTCAAACTGGACGCATCCTTTTTCAACTCTGTGTGTTTGTCCGTGTATCTCCCTCCCTATCCCCCACCTCCACCTCACAGCCCAAGCCCCCACCCTCCCTCTCTCACTCTCCCCCCCCCCCCAAAGGCTGACGTTAAAGACGCGAGATTTACTACGGAGGACTCACGCAGGCACAACAAAACCCCTGAAAGCGACTGCAATGGTCAAAACGAAAGAGCCAGAACATTAACAACGATACCTACGAGGTTCTTCTGTGCGGGATTTTTATGCATGCTTGTCACAGTGGATATGCCTCCATGTCTACTAAACAGCCACCTTGGTTCTTTTGCGTAGCAGGACAGATCCATCACCAAGGAAAGTGTGTTAAAAGCCGACAATTGCGCCTCCATCATGCACGCAGCAAGGTTGAAGAGAGGTGTTCGCCCAACGCATGGAATTCGTGCACCAAAACCTTTCAGGTGTGTCAAGTCATAATATCAGAGGCCATTTATCGAGGCTTTCGAGTATTATTCAAAACAATACTACGCGTCACGGAAACCAAACTTACCTTTTACAACAACTTCGCTTGTGAGTGCAACTGAAAACAGTCTAGCATAATGATTGGTAGAGCTCAGAATGATGTACACTACCGTCCGCAGGCCGTGCGAGCGGAAATTTAGATTCTTCTCCTAGGCGGTTGCCCGCGCAACTAGATGACTCCCCTATTTTCGCGTCGCCTGAAGCCTTCTGTTGGCTCCATGCCAGGCCTCGATCCTGAGTCAGATGAATTGGCCTACGTTCATACTACACTAAATGAAGCCGGCGTGGCCGAATGGTAGAGCGTTGGTCTTCTAATGCTCGAGTCGTGAGTTCGTATCCCGGTTGGAGCCAAATATTTCATCGTTTTTTTCATCGTTGCCCCGTCTTTGATATCACCCGTATGTGGTGGAAAAGGACGTGAAACCTCCCAAACACCCCCATACACAAAATGAAGACGTGTACGCCCTCTTGGCAAACCAGCTACGGCCGCGACCCACCACCACACGTAAAGGGGCTTCAAGATATGATTTTAAACGCAAATGCTGCACACCTGCAAGAGATTAAAATGGCTTTTGGCCGTGATGATCACACATTTCTAACCTATCGGAAATCCGATAAAGGGCGTATTAGCCTGTCATACCCCCTCGTGAGAAATTTCGTCCGGAAATTTGAAAATGGGGTCGGTTGCTGAGAACTGGCTAGAGTCTGATCTCTTAGGGCGAAGTCAGACGGTATATAGACGTGTGTGTGTGTGTGTGTGTGTGTGTGTGTGTGTGTGTGTGTGTGTGTGTGTGTGTGTGTGTGTGTGTGTATGTGTGTGTGTGTGTGTGTGTGTGTGTGTGTGTGTTGTCGGGGCAGGTTGAGGTTTACAGCTACTGGATTTGAAGGAGAAATAAATTCATGTTCTCTTACATTGCCATTTACTTTGTGCTTGAGAAGTCGTGACTGTCGCCTTGAAGTGAATGCAGCCAAAACATACAAGAATATAAACTTTGTAATGGCGTACTGCAGTAAAAGAGTTTTTAAGAGGGCTCTCTCTCTCTCTCACTCTCTCTCTCTCTCTCTCTCTCTCTGAGTCTGTATTCAACTCTCTATGTGTCTCTGTCTCTCTTCTCTCTCATGTGTGTTTTTTTTTTTCTTCCTTTTCTTGTCGCTGTTGTTATGTGTGTGGACGCGAGGGTGAGTGAGTGTGTGTGAGTGTGTGTGAGTGTGTGTGTGTGTGTGTGTGTGTGTGTGTGTGTGTGTGTGTGTGTGCGCGCGCGCGCGCACGCGCGCGAGGTAAAAATTAGCAAGGACAAGATCAAAATTTGATTTACGCCTTTGTTCCTAACCCTTTAACCTTGTAAAGTTTCACTCTCCCCCACTTTATTTCTCTCTGCAACGACCAAGACTTAGTTGTAGGCCTAATACTGGTCTGCTGTTGGAAATCCCGTCGCTGTGAAATACGGGTTTGTTTCATTTCATTTCACGTCTGTCTCTCTGTCTGTCCGCCTCCCCCCCCCCCTCTCTCTCTCTCTCCCCGTGGTTTCGAATACCAGACAAAACACCACAGACAACTTTAAAGCCACCCGCAGTATGTTGCGTCCCACATCGAGATCGGCATTTGACAGCTGTTCCCGGACTGGAGCCGTGTGGCATGGACCCCCATCCCGTCTCCCTCATTCCCTCGCCACAATGTCGATCCATTCTACCTGTGCACATCAAAAGAAGCCGCCAGGTGGATCATAGCACACTTTGCATACAGGCAGAAGAACGCGGTTACCGTAGCCTGTCTGCACCGACTACTATAGAAATGCTTCTGTCTTTACTGTCTTCACGTAAGGTGGGCGTGGCTACAGGCAGTTGGCAGCTTTGATCGTATGTATTGTGTATGCCCCGTCTGGAGTCTGACCTAACCCGCGATCGCTTCAGGCAGCGAGGCTGGGTAGTGTGAGTCAAACCTTGTACTCGGCTTTCCTACGGGATGTAGCGATAGCTAAGTCACGCGAGGGTGGGTGGGTGGCTGCTTGGGAGTTTAACGTCCTCTTCCTCCACTTAAGGGAGGGATCAAAGACGGGGCAACGAGAAAAAAGACCAGCACAAATATTTGGCAATAGCCCGGGAATCGAACTCACGACCTGAGCATTGAGAGTCCAACCCTCTAACGGTCGGCTATCCCGGCTCCCCTTTTTATTGTGAAAAATCAGCTCTCTCTCTCTCTCTCTCTCTCTCTCTCTCTCTCTCTCTCTCTCTCTCTCTCTCTCTCTCTGTTTTACACAGGACAACATCGGAGGAATGTCACAGTGTTGTAGGTTGCGAAATAAAACAGACATCAAAAAGCTTCTTGCGACACTGTAGACATCCTCAAACAACATGCGAACTCAGTCAACAATTCAGACCAAAAAATCACATGGCCTTTTGTTCATAGTAAGGGCTCGGGACAGCACCCAGGCTACCTCATGTTTGAGGTGGATTTCGGGCTTGAAGCATGAACTGAACTCTCGCACTGACTCTCGTTCGGTCCCGTGCACGTGTGTGTTCCAACTTACCCGGTCCTTTTGATCGTGACCCTAGTAGTACGTACATAAACACCACTGACTGAGGCAGGGAGTTGATGATTGAGTGAAGGAGGAAGATAATAAACTGAGACTCGCTATACCATGGTTGTACACTTGTCAGTACAGATCAGGGGGGGAAAGCACAAAGCTTTGATTTATGTCTGGGCGTGAGTTTGGGCCTCGTCTTTCCTGTGTCAGTCGTTGGTTGAATGGTGTGTGTGTGTGTGTGTGTGTGTGTGTGTGTGTGTGTGTGTGTGTGTGTGTGTGTGTGTGTGTGTGTGTGCGAGCCAGAAGAAAATTTTCTGCCATCGACAGACAATAAAGTTATATTGAATTGAACTGAATTGAATTGAAACCATGATAAGACAAAATGAATGTCCTGACTTACGGCCGTGAAAGTATTAATCGTGTCGTGAATATTGTCCACCAGTGTGGCCTGCATAGAAATGATAGGACATAATTAAGGGACTTAAAAGCTGGGCCGGGGTGTCGCGTCTGAAATGGGGCGGTCGGTGGTCTAGTGGTTAAGAGACCTGTCACCAATGCGAGAGGTCAGGGGTTCGAGTCCCACTCGGGGCAAAGAATTTTTCCTTCTCGTATGTGGCACCGTTCATTCGGGCCGATCGTCGGGGGTTCTCTCCGAGTACTCCGGCTTCCTCCCCCTCTGCTTTGGAAATGTTCAGCCCACCAAATTTGAAAAATAAATGCAATTCTAAATCCCGAAATTTAAATAGCTGAGCTGACCCTTCGCACCACGTGATTGTAATGTGTTTATGTCAAGTGTGTGAGAGAATGCGTATGATTCACGTGAGCGTGCGTGTTGGGTTCAGTTCGCGGCGCTTTGAGCCGATTCATGAAATTGGGTAAAGCGCCTATACAATACTCATTATTATTATTATTATTATTATTAATTATGTCTGGACATTGAGACAAAAAATGAATCTGTCTGTTGCAGATGTCCGACCAGGATATAACTCTTAACAGGCCAGCCCGACCACCCCCTAGGCATGATAAGACTGGTTAAAAAGAACAAGCCACTGCACACCACTTCAAAGTACGGGCCTTCCCGCTAGGCGCGAGACGATTCAAATTCAATTCAGTTCAAACGACTTTATTGTGTCCATCAAGAACAAAATTTGTTTTTTGGCCAGGGGCATGAATAAAATTAATAAAATAAAGGGTTAATATTTAAAGGCAGCTTCACTATGTATGACTAATAGAAGACGAGCAAACTGAAACTGATAAGAAAGGACGCAATGCTTAATGAGACTGCTGCAGATGGCGTAACAGTGGCTTCAAGTGGTTTCCAGTGATCCGAAGATTTCAAGTAAAATGCACGGTGTTTTTTTTTTTTTTTTTTTTTTGCGTGGTCTATTCAGACATCAACGGAACGGAACGAAGAGCTGTGGGAGCGAGCAGGGCAGGAACCAGCGACCAAGCAGATCCTGCGGAGGAAGTGGGGCTGGATTGGACACACCCTCAGGAAGCCAGCATCCAGCACCACACGCCAAGCCCTGACATGGAACCCACAGGGGAAAAGGAAGAGAGGCCGGCCTCGCAACAGCTGGAGGCGGGACACTGAGGCAGAGTTATATAAGCAGGGGACCAGCTGGACTGGAGTGGCAAGAATAGCCCAGAACAGAGTGCGATGGCGAAGGGTTGTCGATGGCCTATGCTCCACGTGGAGCCAGGGGCCTAAGTAAGTAAGTAAGTATTCAGACATCAAGGCCTGTGCAGGGTGCGTTAAAAATATCCACAAATGCACAAACATTATGCACTTCCGTAAGACAAGACGTGCTGATGGTTGACGTATGGTCCAGAAACACCTCCTTAGTTTTCAAAGATGTCCGTATGATAAAGACTCCCACTATATCAGCACACAGACAAACAAACAAACAAACAAAAAAAAACAGTTGCTGATGAGGTTTGCTCCTGAAAGAGCAACAGAGGAAGAGCCGAGGAGTTGGGTTGGGAAATGGAGAAGGAAGGAGGGGGGGAAGGTGGGTAGGAGGGGGGGGGATTGAGTGGGAGACTATGATCGGAAAGAAGAAGGGACTTAAAAGCTGGGCCGGGGTGTCGCGTCTGAACACCGATCGCTTCAAAAACTTCATCCGAACTTGACGACGTGAGTTAAAAAACGTACCACAACATCACCAGGCAGATCAGCCTGGGCGAGATTCTCACGAACAATTCTTGCCGCCTCGCGCTCAGTGACGTAACAATTACGTCAGGTATGCTGGCAGGAGTTGTGTTTTCCTTGATGAATCTCGTGGCGAACGCGTGGAATGCCCTCCCCTGAATTTCGCACGTTGCTTGCGCGCAATATCCGTTCAACACCTGCAAGGTATGACTGGGTGCTTACGTGAGCCGGGTCTGACTCAGTGAAAGTGTTTTTCCAATCAGATTAATTAAGCGTAACTCCGTGTCCCGCTAGTCACGGAATGGGCTTCTCAGTCAAACGCAGGACATATCAACACTACCGTGTAGTACTTGTAGTGCGCACAGGAAAAACGAAGTGTTCGTAATTTCGTTGACATCAGTGTGAGGTGCCTGGTTTAATTTCCTGGATAAATCCTGGAAATAATCATTCCCTTCTCAGCAACAATCGCATCTCAAAGCCCGCACTTAACCACGTTTCTCGGATTCCCAGACAAACACTCGCTGCAAACGCGTCATGGGACCCCCCCCCCCCTCCCTTCCCTCCCGCTCCCCCCCCCCTTCGAAACCTCCCTCCCCCCACCTCTCCTTCCCTCTTTCCCTCCCCACCCCGAAATCCCCTCAGCCCTATTCCACTGAGGGGGGTCTCCTGCAAATTCCCATAGCACTTACGAGCTGTCTTGCCGGCCGTGAGTGTGGCCGTTCAGAGCGATTTGTTCGAGCATGTCGCTAGTTTGTCACATAATCGATACATCTTGTTGATCTTCGGCGAAAGACCCATTGGATGAGACCCCCGGGCCCTCGGTGATTTCAATTAGGCTAGTACCCCGCAGGATTCGCCCTCTGCCGCGGATGTCAGGAAAACTTAAGTGGCTCCGGGGGTTACAGAGAAAATAATATTGGAAACTACACGGTAGAAAAGCCAGAATCACGGATGGGCGGATGGGTGAGTTAAAAACCTTGGAAACTGCACTGAAGGGAGGAAGAGAGAGAGAGAGAGAGAGAGAGAGAGAGAGATATGATGATGATGATGAAACCTTAATTTCAGGATAGATTTGTTAGGCACTGGAAGGCCTCTCTTACACACTGTCCTGCTAACACTACAATAGACTATTCAACTAAGTATTAGGATCACATTAAACCAGAATCTATGTGGCAAATCAAGGAGATTAGTACAAAACAAGCAAGTACAACAAAACATTTCACAAAAGATGTATAGGAATCCAGCATCACCACGGCGTTACTAAACACGCTGCCGGCTCGCGTAAAACAATGCCTCAGTCAGAGAGAGAGAGAGACTCAAAAGACTCAAAAATTTATTGTATAGGCCGACGACCCTTGACAATGGCTCCGATGGCCCTCACACCGGGGTATAGTCCCGTACACAGCAGGAGGCTGAAACTTTTAACATATTAATGCATTAACATGATCAGAGAGAGAGAGAGAGCGCTAAAGGGGTCCCAGGATCTGCCATGGAAAGTCAGAAATGCAAGTAGGAATCAAACGTTTGCCAAGCCTCAAGATATCATTTAATGCTGGAGGTGTGCAGGAAAAAAACCCACCTTAGATCACTGTAGCAAGTGCAAATGCGTATGCTGCAGCTGAAAGTGGGGAAAATATCACTTTATCAGACCGAAACCTTGGGGAAATCCGAAACAGGATGAACCGAGACTTGAGGAGCGCTAAAAAACAGACAGACTTAGCCATGGGGACAAACAGAAGGCACAGCGGGATGCAGTTCTCTCTTTCTCATACACACACACACACACTCACACACACACACAAACAGAGAGAGAGAGAGAGAGAGAGAGAGAGAGAGAGAGAGATGATGATGATGATGATGATGATGATGAAACTTTATTTTTCAACGGTAAAAGTTTTGACAGAGAAGGTTCGTCAGTTTACAAACTTGCTGTTGCGAATACTAAAGAAAGTAGTAAGTAGAAAAGCAAAAAGTTAAAAAAAAAAAAAACAGTGTAAGGAACCTACATATAAAGAAAGTGCGCACAGAGAGAGAGAGAGAGAGAGAGAGAGAGAGAGACACACACACACACGCACACACACACACACACACACACACACACACACACACACACACACACACACACACACACATCTACGACAAATTGTTTAGTGAGCCACCAGGTTGGATCCCCGATTCCAAGGGAGCAGCAGATTGAAGGAAAACACATACACAGAGACGCAGACACACTCAACGACCCGGAAAAAAAAAATCTGTACCGACCAAAAAGCACTGTTTTGACAGTGTCAGTCAGGGAATGTTCACATTAACACGATCCATCTTTGCTTCTCCAGACAACGCGTCTGTGAAGGCCATTGATTGGCTGAAAGGTCAGGTGGATGGGAAACTGGCCAATCACAACGTTCAAGTTAAAGCTGCCAAGAAACTGGAAGCACTTTTGGTGCACCAACATGATGCGGAAAGAGTATGGAAATTCGAACATTTTTGAAGGGCTCAAACCATTTTGAATACTATGTGGTTCAGCGAAATAGAGTCAGAAGTTCGCGACATTTTTTGGACCACATTTCTTCCTTGAAAAGCGGCTTAAACATTTAGCCATTGAAACATTGTTCACACAGTGTGTCTCAGCCCCACTGTATGTTTCAATATATGTATAAAAGAAACATAGACAAGAAAGGCAGGACTGCTTACTGCATGCGAAGTTCATGCGTACTGATACTACACTCGTGTCTGTTCAGTACAGTTCAGTTCAGTATGCCCAGCACACGCATTCATTTTATATAACTGTATTTTCTTTTTTTTTTAACATTGTACGAGATATCCAGCTACTGGATCACAAATATCTCCATTCCATGCGAGTGCAACACTCTGTATCCATGTCCACTGCACGTTATGTTTGAACAAACAAACAAACAAACAAACAAACAAAGTACGCGTTGTTGCGTAACGAGCATTCTTTCCATCTTTTTCCAGCACAGCTGTCTTTAGACATGTCAACCATATGTTAAGTCTGTTAGAACAAAGAAAGAAAGAAAGAAAGAAAGAAAGAAAGATGTACCAGCAAACAAACAAAAACAAAGTACGCGATGTCCAGCCATTGAGTCACAAACATTATCTCAGTTCATTCTTTTCAAGCACAACTTATACACGTCCACCACGAGTTGTTCAGACAGACAGACAGACAGACAGACAGACAGAAGAGAGCGAGAGAGAGAGAGACAGACAGACAGACAGACCGACAGACAGAAGAGTATAAAATTGTACTCACCGGAGGGTCCATATGTCCCGCTCGCTGCGTTATGGGGTCTGCCATGACCACCTCCACCCTACAATCCTCCCCCCTCCGTATCCGCGCTATGGACAGGTCGTCACGCTCCAGGTACACTGACCTCCCGACCTTGACCCTCACTTCACGCGAGTGTAGTACCAACCCGTCGCCAGACACCACCGCCGATGACAACATCATCGACGACAGCCCGACGACCACCAAGAGCATGCGCCGCAAAGGAGCGTATCCTAGCAACGGGGACATGGTGAGGCTGTCTTTGGAATCCAGTGGATGCAAAACGGAAGTCTTGAGGTATCCAAGGATAACACAGATCGTAGCACTATTGAAGCAGAATCACACCTTCTAGTTGTTTGCCTTTCCCAAACTTAGATACTGAAGAAGTACTTTCGAGGATACAGCTGAGCATAGGTGATATGATTCAAGTTTCACGTTCTTCCAAAATTTGAGAAGCAATCCAAGATATTGTTGATGTCGAAGCAATCCAAGATTTTTGCTGCTATCGAAGCAATACAAGATATTGATGATATCAGTGCAATCCAAGAAACTGCTGGTATCCGAAAATGCAGCTGAGCACAGTTAGGTCAAGTCGCAATCTGGAATGCCTTGTAAGTATTCCACTGCAACGCTGGACTGGGTATTGAGGTGACAGAATGTAGTGCGTACGTGGCGATCTCTCTGTTGGGTATGTCCACTGTTTGTCAGGAACACAAGACCCAGAATTCTCCTCGAGGGCACCTGGAAAAGAAAGAGAAAAAGAAAAAAATGGTGGTGATATGGTGGTGGTGGTCGTGAATTCAAACAACAGGAGATTAACCATCGTTGGCAGACAAAAGTTTGTGTTTAAAGATCTGCAATTTCAACGAAAAGTCACAAACAGTGTGTTCAAAACAACAACAAACTATCCGACTGTGCCAAATGCACAGTCTGAGTCAACTCTGCCACAGTTACACAGTTTTCAGCGTCTCTACAGCCCCTATAAAAGCCACGGGCAGCCTGATTTCACAGCTCCGTTTGCGTTTTGACACTGAGTGAGAAAGATCGCAGTGACTAGTCTTCTCGTGCAGCACACAACACCCGGTAGACACTGTAGCGATGTGTTTCGCTCACTGATCAAAATCACAATAAAGTCAACGCAAACTCACGCTCTGGTTTTATTACGGTCTCCAAAGCGCTGACAACTCTGCAACTGTGACAGAGTTGCCTGCATTATGCACAGTCGCAGTTTTTGAAAAACACAATGTTTGCGAGTTTTGTAGAGATTGCAGACCTTTAAAGGCACAACTTTAGGAGTCTACTGGCTTGGCCTTGAAGACAGGCATAAAACCTCTAATACCAAATATCAAACCTTCGTATCTTAAACTAAAATCCCGTTGAGCCATCCGGCCCACAAATAAACAACAAAACAAAAAGAAGACGAAGAAAAACATCTTAGGAAAAAAAAAAAACAAACTTTCTACGTTTTGCAGTTTTCAGGACCGAGAGAGCACTTTTTGCGGCACCAACTGCCAAAAACTACATGCACGTCTTGGATTAACCTATTTCTTTCTAACATTTTGAGTTAGATGCCCTACTGCCTGTGCCTTTCTATTTTCACATAAATCAAACCGACCTTGCTACAAGCTTTTGGTCGATTTCTTTTACTTTGCACCATTTCTTCCAAACACCAAAGAAAGAAATCCAACACCCAGCTTAGCAAGTCTTCCGCCTTTTTTCTCTCTCTCTCTCCTCTCTCCGTTTCTCTCAGTAGAACCACTGCACTCTCATCAATCCGGCCCTCTCCTCATCCGAAAATCCCTCAGTCTCTCCCTGAAGTTCGATCCACCAGAAAAGGCTTCATACAGGCCTTGCAAGACGCTCTGTGAAGTTTCTTTTAAGCCCCCCTCGTGAAGGAGCAGAAGTCTTAATAACCCGCCCCAGTCAATCAATGCTGGCACAGCTTCCAGCAGGAAAGATAAGTAATGGGCAAAGTGCTGATCGCCGTCACTTCTACCTCCCTCCGACAGGCGGGACCTGCCACTCTGCGGCTAACAAGATGGTGATTAAGGCCCGACCCTGGGGGGACTGCCTTGGCCCTGGGGTGTGCGGCGATGTTGGTGATACCCTTGAGGAGTTGTGCGGGGGGCGACAGAGTTGACGAGTAGGGGATGGGGTGGGGGAGATGGAGGGGGAGGGGGAGGCAGGGGGAGAAAGTGCTTGAGGATGAGCAGAAGACCGTTTTCACAGACTGTCTCTGATTCAGTTATAGGAAGACGTGTCCGGATGATCAAATTTTGGTGTTTAGAGAAGCAAAATGGTTTGGTTCCGATAATTTGACTGACGGTTTTTTTCGAATGGAAACCGCCCAGCCAACGACAACAACAACAAACGACAAAAACAAACAAACCAACACAATAAAACGAAGAAAACATAGCATCCAAGACAAGGGACATTATCCATGCAACACAGTTATTTCCCCTGGCGCCTGCCTGTCCCATATGTGCAACTAGAACAGAAGATAACTTCAAGAATAAGAGTGCCCCGGGAAGTAAGCAAGAAGAAAGACAGAAAAAAAGTGAAGTTATGCCGACATAATTATGTGCCCCCACAAGACACCTAATAGTTGGCCTAATAGGGAACTTGACATTAAACCTATTCACAAAAAAGCTAAATGTCTCCAGAAATCATTATTAGCGCAAAAAAAGAAGAAATATTCAACACACGCAGTTCTGAGTAATAAACGCGGCAACGTTGGCGTTCACTGCCCCTTGCAAGACTTTTGCAAATGGCGAGTTATTACGTGATTGCGCAGTCGACATCCCCTTTGCCCGGGTCAGTGATTGACAGAAACCAAACAGCCAGCTTGTCGCTGTAATGACAGAGTTGCCGCCCAGCGATGGAAGTGTGGCGTTCATTAACCTTTCATGGTCTTCAGATTATTTTTCTTTCAAGGGCGAAAAATGTTCGATACCCTGTTACAGCCGCCAAGGTCTATCCGGCTTTCGTCACCCAGGCGAGTCGATGGAGAGAATACACACACCGTAGCAAGCTTCGGGCAAAATGGCGAAGATGTGGAAGACTGAAACTTTGACTGCACGCTCATTTTTTTTGCTCTTATAAGCAGGCATGGCGTGGGGGTGGATCTGGAGGATTTCAACGTCCTTTTCCACCACCACGTACGGGTGATACCACAGACTAGGCAACGAGGAAAAAGCCAGCCGAAATATTTGGCTGCCAGTCGGAATTCGAACTCACGATCAGCGCATTGAAAGTCCGACACTCTACCAGCTCGGCTATGCGTATAAGCTATAAGTAATCCAGTGTTTAACTGGTGGCGGGGGTGGGGGATGGGGGGTGGGGGGCGGGGGGTTCCAACAATTATACCCTCTGATTGTAATAGTTGGACCTCGGGGGTCCGTTCACTTTATAGTTACCGGACCGGAGAGTTCATTACTTGGGGGGGGGGGGGGGGGGTCCATTAATTATAATACACCGGCTCCCTGTCTATGGCAACCAGAGCCAGTGGGCATGGAAAAAGTGGCCTTCATTGACAGGTGGTCGCCTTATACAGAGTCATGCTACATCAGTCAAGGGTGGGAGGGTGTTTGGGGATTTAACGTCCTTTTCCACCATATACGGGTGATATCAAAGACAGGGCAACGATGAAAAAGCCAGCACAAATATTTCGCCCCAGCCGGGATACGAACTCACGACCGCATCAGTCAAGGACCACTTTGCTATCCCGGTGGTTGTTGAAAATGTTCATAGTTTGTAAACGTGTTAGTATAAGATTGCTTGACCAAACTTCAAAGCTGTGTTGGTCAAATGTTCACCTGTTACACGGGGTGCATGCAAAATGGACCGGAGTGTTTCCGGTGCTACTCCGCTTAAAATGTTTCGACAACGATTGCTCTCACGCAAAGTCATAAGTTTGAAATACGAGAAAGGACACATCTTTACATTGTAGCAACACCGACATAGTCGTTTTCTGGTTTCACGTCGATACAGCAACTGAAAGTACACTGGAAACACTTGGTGCTGCTCAAATTTGAAAATGGAAACACTCGGTGCCACTGTTTGGAAACACTTTGTACTCTCAGTGCTACTTTCTAGAGGACTAGCACAGGAACAACTCACGTCTATTTGGGCTACACCACGTGGAAAATGCTGACTTTGCTAAAGCCGTGAACTTCAAATGTTCACCCGTTACCTCACATGTCCCGAGCCGGGCCGGCCGCGCCAAGTTTTCAGGTGGGAATTATCAAGTTCTTGCAACTGGTGCTTCCCACACATACGCACGTCCCGGGAGGGACTAGAACCGGACACCTCGTGGTGAATTCGATTGATTCAGTCCCACCACACTACCAGTGTTGCACGTAAAGGGTTGGTAATGGAAATGGACGACAGTGATTCTGGTGCTACTCTGCTTCAAGGGGGTGGGTGGGTGTTTGGGAGTTTAACGTCCTTTTCTTCCACGGCGTAAGGGTGATATCAAAGACGGGGCCGCGGCGACGGGAAAAGGCCAGTATAAATATTTGGATAAGGATTCGAACTCTGCTTTAAAAGAAACGCCGCCAGGACAAATTTAGTGTAGCAGCGAGTGTTTCCATTTTCGAATTTGAGTGTTTCCAACGGACTTGTCAGTGTGAAACTGAGAAGGAGCCGTTACTTCTCAATCAGACAATGACTGACTAACGTGTAACTGTTACTATGGTATGGTATGGTATGGTATGGTATGGTATGGTATGGTAGACCTCTCCTCCGCGCACATATCCATCTCTTCTGAAATGCTCATGGCGCCGCAGGGCTGGAGGACGAAACAGTGAAATCCTGCTACCGCTAAGCGATACTTAATGTGCAAACCTTCTTCAACCTGCTATTCATTCTGGTGCGTGCGACAGTATTTCTGTTTTCCACGCCACCGGCCACAACCTACTTTTCTTTGAAAGATGGACGTGGGATTTTTAGCGTGCACACTTGATATCTGTTCGTGTGTGTGTACACGAGGGCGGGATAGGCACAGTAAATAAGTCTGCACGTGATTTTGACTTTATTTTGGAAAGGAAAAATCCATCCAAAATTCCTGCCTACCAGGGATTCGAACCGGGCGACTCAGGATCCAACGTCGGATACCTCAACCACTAGACCACAATCCCATTGTCACTTTGTTACTACAACGCAAAGACAGTATGCACGCTAATATTCAGTCAAACATATACACTGCTTTGCGTGCGAGCAACCATCGTCGACAATTTATTTATTTATTTATATATTTATTTATTTATTTCAGTCACGATCTCTCTCTCTCTCTCTCTCTCTCTCTCTCTCTCTCTCTCTCTCTAAAAATAACCGATATGCATCGTACAGAAATATGTTGACTGTGTATTTTGTAATTGACAGTTGATAAAAGAATGCACAATCTTTTTCCAGTATTTAAAATTATGCGGTCTGTTCGTCGACACTTTTACAAAAGCGGGGTAGCATCGTGAACACTCGCGTCACATTTTGACTACACACCCTGGTAAAGCACTGTGGTTGCACCAAGCACTCGACAAACCCCCCAGTCAAAAAGAAAAAAAAAAAAAAAAAAAAGGAAGGGGGCCGAAAGAAAGGGTTTGCCTACTGAAAAATGCATGCTGCTTGTCTGTGGTTCGGTTGTGTGTCAGACGACACTCCAAACAACTAATCCAGGCCTTCATTAATTCAACAACACCAGGCGTTTGTCACGTAACTATTCTCAGTGTATATCCTCTAGTGTGTCTATGGGAAGAGCCGGTCGGGGAGCTGAGGCAGGCGAGTGGTAAAAAAAAAAGAAAAAAAAAAAGCGTTGGACATTCACTGCTCGGGTCGTGAGTTCGAATCCCGGCCTGGGACTGAAAGGCAAATGTTTGTGCTGGGTTCTTCCTCGTTGCCCTTGTCTTTGATATCAGCCTTGTGTGGTGGGAAAACGACGTTAAAAACTCACCGACCAAGCATGGCATTTCGTGGGGGGAAACGAAGTCAGTCAGAATTAGCTCGCTGAGCTATAGCGGTAACCGAGTACTCTCCAGTCTGGGAGAACAGGAATCGTATTCACCTACTGCATACTTCCGGGTGGTATCATTCTGGCGCACCAGTCAGCAGTACGGAGAATACAGAAGAGACAGAACCGAGCCTTTTCTACTATATCTCCAGACCGTGGGTGAGGATGACTATCGTGCGAATCGCAGCAGTCCCGGCAAACACGCGCACAGCTGTATCTATCTGTATGTCTATGTGTCTGTCAGTTTTCAAGTGCGTCTGTTTGTATGTCTGTGTCTACTTGTGTCTGCCTGCCTGTCTGACTGCCTGCGTCAGTCTGTCTGTAGCTGTCTGTGTCTGTCTATATCTGTGTTTGTGTCTCTGTCTGTCTTTGGCTGTGTCTATCTGTCTTCGTCTGTCTGTGTCTATGTGTCTGTGTCTGCATGTGTGTCTGTCTGTGTCTGTCTTTGGCTGTGTCTGTCTGTTTGCGTCTGTCTGTCAGTGTCTGTGGGTCTGCGTCTGCAAGCGTGTCTGTCTGTGTCTGTCTTTGGTTGTGTCTGTCTGTGTCCGTGTGTCTGCGTCTGCACGTGCCTATGTCTGTGTCTGTCCACTCTGCCTGCTCGAGCTGTCTACTCGCAAAAACTGCGCATGCTCTCCTTCTTTATCACTAGGACAAGAAATGAATTAATGAATAAATAAATAAGTAAAAGCAAATAAATAAATAAATAAACAGCATCGCTCGCAAATCCTCAACGACAAAACTTCCCACAAGATTTCAAGCGAGACAACCGTGTTAATTTTTTTCCAACGAACGATAACGCGTGTCACCGACCGACCCTACAGCACGCAGACACATCCAGATTCCACGCGGAATTCATAGAACATCGAGAAGCAACACCATTGCAGCAGGCAATTCAACAAACTGTGTATGTATAGGCCGGGCTGCCCGTCAGTCACATATGCTTGTCGACAGCTTCCATATGTTATTTTTCCTTCATGCCAGCGAGTTAGGCGCATAAATTTATGATTACTGGGAACCGAAAATATGATATCTTCTCTTGTTAAAAAAAATTTAGACGGCTGTTTAAGAGGAAAAACGTATGTCATTACGTCGCGTCTGCCAACAGAGAGAAAAGCAGTTTTCAGCGTATGAATCAAACAACACTGGTGAATGCAAGGGAAGGCTGGGTGACAAGTAGACTCACACACTTTCAGAAATGCACATGCGTCAACAAAAGAACTCGCTAAGCGCGCGCGCGCACGCACGCACGCACGCACGCACAACGCACGCACGCACGCACACACACACACACACACACACACACACACACACACACACACACACAACGCACGCACGCACGCACGCACGCGCACACACACACACACACACACACACACACACACACACACACGCACACACACACACACACGCACGCGCACACACACACACACACACACACACACACACACACACACACACACACACACACACACACACACACACACACACACACACACCGCGTATATCCTTTGAACGTTTTAATAAGAAGCACGCACGCACGCAAGCACGCAAGCACACACATGCATATACACGCCCATACATCATGTATATCCTCTGGACATTTTAATTAATAAGCATAGAAATAATCCCCCCCCCCACCCCCCCTTTGTATACATAAAAAAACCTAAGACGCACATTCGGCCTCTCAAAAAAAAAAAAAAAAAAAATTTCCGACTTCAACAGGATTTTGACCTCAAGCCTACATCACAAACAGCGGCAAAAAAAGAAAAAAACAAAAACAAAAAAAGGCCCGTGTTCCTGAGATACGTCACGCAATCTCCTGGTTGAAAAAGTGCGTCGCTTCGTAACAATCATCCAGCAAATCTCCGTAAAATAAAAAGGAACAAGTGAAACCAGTCTAATGTGTTCTCTCCCAGACCGCAAGAGCCATCAGAGGCAAAATGACTGCGTTGCGTAAACGTTGGAATCACGCTAGTACAGATATAATTATACTCAGCCCGAAGTTGATCCATTCAACCCGTTTTATATCCAGCTCATCCTGTTGATTGTAGTGTGTGCGTGTATGTATGTAGGTAATGTACTAGATGTTGGTACTGTATGTATGGAGGGGTGCTTGTATGTATGTTTGACTGCATGTATGTATGTATGTGTGCATGTATGTATGTACCTACGTATGTATGTACGTACGTACGTACGTGTGTGTGTGTGTGTGTGTGTGTGTGTGTGTGTGTGTGTGTGTGTGTGTGTGTGTGTGTGTGTGTGTGTGTGTGTGTGTGTGTGTGTGTGTGTGCATGCATCTATGCTTTCTTTGTATTTATGTAACTGACTATTCATCTATTATTCATGACTTGTACTTCTTTATTCCCTTCTTTATATATCGACTTGGAAAGAGCCGGAAGGGGGGTGGGGGCGGAGTACCCGGAAAAAACCCCGATGGTGGGCCCGAATGAACGGTGCCACATACCAGAAAGAAAAATTCTTCGACCCGAGCCAGTGGGACTCAAACCTGACTTCTCGCATTGGTGACGAAGTCTTAACCACTAGACCACCGACCGCCCCGGTATGTCTTAGCATCTTTCCTGTACTTCGCACCTTTTCAGCTTGCAATTTTACTCAATCACTGCTGGGGTTAAATATTTCTGCTGGCCTTTTTTTCTAGTTGCCCCGTCTTTGATATATCACCCTTATGTGGTAGAAAAGGATGTGAAACCCTCAACCCCCCCCCCCCCCCTCTTGCAATTATCACCTACGCGGAGCTTGTCAGGGGAGAGCCGGGGTGGCCGAATGGTAAAGCGGTGGACTTTTAATGCTCGAGTCGTGAGTTCGTATCCCGGTTGGGGCCAAATATTTGTGCTGGCTTCTTCATCGTTGCCCCATCTTTGATATCACCCGTATGTGGTGAAAAAAGACGTTAAACCCCCAAACACCCACCCACCCACCCACCCGGAGCTTGTCAGGCCTATCAAATGAATAGCAATGGACCATGGAATGGTTGAAGAAAAGTTAGGTCAGTAGATTTTGACTGTTTATTTCGCCGAAATACATGTATTAGCAAACAAATTTCCAAAGGCTGTTCCAAAACAGCGTTGGCGACTGCACTGCCTATACCTTAGGTACGGGCTATCGTGGGCACTCTGGTCATCCGGCGGTCAGAAACACAGGAAATCTGTCGCCATTTAAAAAAAAAAATAATCCACGCTGGCGGCCACCTTGAAAACTAAATCTACCCCGGGTCTCTTCAGCTGCGAGAGAAAACAAGCACACGTCAGGTCCTCCAGTGGTGGCAACCAGAATCTGTTACAGATAGCCCTACGGCAAGACGATGGGCTTGCGTGCTAAAGGATACGATGATGAAAGGTTCCGAGGAGGGTTTCCTTTTCGTTTGAAACCCGGTTCTAGTTTTTTAAGCACACACACACACGGGGTGCGTTTGTTAGTGTAGGAATCGGAAAACTAACGAAACGAAGAAGAGGAAAACTTTGCGTGATCGATCACAGGTTACTACTCAAGCTTGGGGCCTTTTGAAGAGCTGGAAATTAGGGAAGGGGGAGGGGGGAGGGGTACGGGAGGGAGGGAAGAAGGTTCGTAGGGAACACGGAGAGAAAAGATGTCCGTCAATATTGAAAGTCTCAGTGACCTCTGCAGTGAGGACTTAACTTCAGTGAATCGACATCGATGCCTGTGCTAGTGAAGCTTAATGCTCACCGAAGACACGAAGCCAGCCGGTGTAGGATCCGGTCCGGTCCCCCCTCTGAAGTAGTCCCCCGGGGGACCAATTCGTGGCAAAAACTGCTCTATAATGGTCCCCCCTTAGACATCCAGCCTCGTTTTCGACTGGTCCCCCTGGGCGATTTTGGTCCCCCCTCGCATCCAAAATAGGCCCCCTCTCGAAGTGGTCCCCCTCTTTTCTAACCAATGTAGTCAGTATTTATTTTTAACTTTATTGTTATAGTGTGTGTCAACTCAGTAGAAAACGTGACTCTGGATCTCTCTCACTCTCTCTCTCTCTCTCTCTCTCTCTCTCTCGCCCCCCACACTTTCTCTCCTCCCCCCATCTCTCAAACACACACACACACACACATTATGCACGCACTCACGCACGCGTGCACACTCACTCACGCACGCACGCACGCAAACACACACACACACACACACACACACACACACACACACACACACACACACACACACACACACACACACCCCTCTTTCGTTATATGTATAATTATTTTCATTTTTGTACAGAGATGTTATTCAAGATGATCTTGAACTGGGTCAAGGTTACAGTGTCAAATCTAAACTTTTAAAAGTGATTTAACTTCGTAGATTTGCCGTTCTATGTAGCCTATACTTTTGTTTTTTATTTTCTCTTTTTTTTTGTGGGATGAGAAAACGGTCGCCACTAAAAAACAAAAGTATAGGCTACATAGAACGGCAAATCTACGAAGTTAAATCACTTTTAAAAGTTTAGATTTGTTTTCTCTTTTTTTTTTTTTTTGTGGGATGAGAAAACGGTCGCCACGCTTCTTGACACGTCACGTGACTCGTGTCAAACATCGCCACGCTTCTTGACACGTCACGTGACTCGTGTCAAACATGCCTATAATTATAAGTACACGACAATTCATTCCGTCAACCAGTCTTCGTTTTCATTGACTATCATCATGGACGACACTCTGTATGACAACGTGTTGAACTATTTGAAAAATGGCACTTACCCTCTGACCGCGAAAGGGGAAAACCGTGATGTGACTAAAGTTAAAAAGAGACAGTTGAGAAAGACTGCTGCAAAATACACAATTCGAGAGGATGTGCTCTACCACGACGGAATCCTCGTGGCAAAGAGGAACCAGGTTCCAGAGATATTGCAAGAGTTTCATGACAACTATGTGAGCGGAGGACATTTGGGGATGAACAAGACTTATAAGAAGGTGAGCACCCGTTTTTGTACTCCCAGTTTTAACAGGCTTTAGAATGGGAACGAGGTTTTGTGTGTTTCTGGTATGTCTGGTATAACCAACACATCGGATATAGCGGCCACTTTTGTCCTGGTGGACGTTATATCCGATGACTCCGTATATAACGTAAATTTTCCGGTATAGCCGATGTCTTCGGTATATAACGGACATTTTCCGGATTGAAGACATTTCCTTTGCTGGCTCTCTCTCTCTCTCTCTCTCTCTCACTCACACCCCCCCCCCCACACACACACACACTGTTATCTACCAGTTATCTTTAAGACATAGTATTTATAAATATTTCATTACTCTTTTTTCTCTCTAGGTCTTGGAGCGTTACTTCTGGCATGGAATGAAACAGGAGGTTGAAGACTACTGCAGATCATGCTGTGTGTGCCAGAACATGAACGCTTGCAGAAAGAAGCCAGCAGCACCGCTTCACCCCATCCCAGTGCCCAAAAAGAAGTGGAGCCTCGTTGGAATGGACATCATAGGACCTTTGCAGGTCACTGACAGAGGTAACCAGTACATTGTTGCCCTCACAGACCACTTTACAAAGTTTCCCGTTGCCAAGGCCATCCCGTGCAAGAGTTCAGAGGAAGTTGCCAGATTCATGTACGAAACCATCTGCATCTTTGGCGCGTTTGATTCCCTCATAACTGACCAAGGCCGTGAGTTCATTAACTTTGCGCTTGATATTCTCACCGACCGTTTCAATATCAACCATCGCATTTCTTCGGCCTACCACCCTGAGACGAACGGCCAACGGGAGAGGGACAATAGGACACTCAAAGACACTTTGGTAAAGATCACAGACAATGATGATTGGGATGAACTCTTGCCAGCAGCCCTGTTCGCCTACCGAACATCCGTTCACAAGTCTACACAGTTTTCACCCTTTTTGGCATTGTATGGTGAGCAGGCAAAACTACCATTTGACGTCACTGGTGATGCCAACGAGCAAGATCTGAACGAAGAAATCATGGACACTATGAAGGGGATTCACGAGGAAGTCAAGAACAAAATTGGTGAAAACATTTCAAGGGCGCAGAAGAAGCAGAAAGAGTACTATGACAGCAGGCGTGCATATGACCACGGGTTCCGCATCGGAGACAAAGTCTTAATCATCAATGCTGCACGAGTACACAGAATGGGAGGCAAGATGGCACCAAGATTCGTCGGGCCATATGAGGTCATAAGTGTGTTGCCCAAGGGTCGACTTCAACTGAAGAACACTAAAAGTGGGAAAATACTGAAGAATCTCTACAATATCAGCAACGTCAAATTGTTCCATGATCGTACACAGGACAACGCTGACCCCTCCCATGCTCCACAGGCTGACCCCTCCTATCATCCACAGGCTGACCCCTCCCATGCTCCACAGGCTGACCCCTCCTATCATCCACAGGCTGACCCCTCCCATGCTCCACAGGCTGACCCCTCCTATCATCCACAGGCTGACCCCTCCCATACTCCACAGGCTGACCCCTCCCATGCTCCACAGGCTGACCCCTCCTATCATCCACAGGCTGACCCCTCCTATCATCCACAGGCTGACCCCTCCCATGCTCCACAGGCTGACCCCTCCTATCATCCACAGGCTGACCCCTCTTGCCAGCCGCCATTGAGAATGAAGTTCCACCCCGTTGATGGTGCCTGGCAAAAGGATCGGGCCTCCAGTTTGAATTTCCCCAGACTTTTCAGGCGGCACCCCTCAAGGGAAAGTGTTGAAGTTGACATTACGGCTACACCTCTCGATAGCGTTAGCGTAAAAGGAGATGGGAATTGTTTTTTCCGGTCTGTGAGCTTTGTTGTTTTGGGGACTGAGTCGAAATATAAGGAATTCCGAAATATCATTTGCGATTGGATTGAAAAGAATGACAAACGCTTCTACGGAACGAGCGCACGTGAAAATTACGTCGCGACATCAAACATGAGAAACGACCGTACTTGGGCCACCGAGGTTGAGATATTTGCTGCAGCCACCCTCTTGGACACGCCCGTGTATGTGTTCACAAGAGAGGCTCCAGGCCGACAACCTAGGTGGCTGAAATACGGGCCAGTTTGGCAATCGGCCCCATTGAAAACAGACAGAGCAATTTATATAATGAATCTTGGACATCACTTTGCTCCTGTTTTTTGTGTCACTCCTTAGACCAGAACTGTTAGTCTTCTGCTGTTTTTGTTGTTTCAAGCGTCATGATTTGAGACACTGGTACTCAGTCTTGACTGTCTACTTGAAGTACGCTGAAAGCCAAAGGTGGCAACTAGTTTTCATGTCATGGACACTTACTTAATTTTGAAGAAATATTTTTCTATGGCGTTGTATAGAAAATATTAGATACTTGGTCTTTGATGTTATTCTCTAAATGCTATTTCCAGTTTAAAAAAATTGACAGGAAATGTGGACTTTCATGCATTCGATGACGTTTCATGCAAAGACAGTACGGTAGAAGTTTGTTTTGTACTTTGCTATTGTTATTATTTTGCTCATTTCAGGACAAGATGTGCGATTAACAATTTATTAATTTACATTTATGTTGCGTTATAAAGTGCACAGCGCTCTGGTTAACAATTTCTGTTGCAACTCTTTGCTATTCATTAACTGTTTCTTGTTTCATTTCTTGTTTCTTTGACACAGTTTGACTGGACATACCTTTTGAAATAAAGTTTTTCTTGTCAAAGAACGTAAATGTCTATTTCAGGTTTTGCTAGAGAGAGAGAGATAGAGAGTGGGGGGGGGGGGGGGGGGGGGGGGGGGGGGGGGAGAGAGAGAGAGAGAGAGAGAGAGAGAATATTGATTGACTTATTTATTTATTGTTTGAAATTCTAGTAATAATGTTTAGTATTCGGTACAACCATCTCATAAACAAAAACAAAAAAAAAGAACCAATGCAAAAAAACAACTGAAAGAAACAAGAACCAACAACCAAACAAATATATCTCACACACACAAAAATAACAACAAGCACATAAATCGGGAAAAAAAAAGAAAAAAAAATGTTCCTATGGCCCTGTGCTTTTGGGGACAATAAAGTTTTGTAACAATAAAGTTAAAAATAAATACTGACATAGCTCTACATTGATTAGAAAAGAGGGGGACCAGTTCGAGAGGGGGCCTATTTTGGATGCGAGGGGGGACCAAAATCGCCCAGGGGGACCAGTCGAAAACGAGGCTGGATGTCTAAGGGGGGGACCATTATAGAGCAGTTTTTGCCACGAATTGGTCCCCCGGGGGACTACTTCAGAGGGGGG
This sequence comes from Batillaria attramentaria, assembly GCA_018292915.2. Classification (NCBI taxonomy): domain Eukaryota; kingdom Metazoa; phylum Mollusca; class Gastropoda; family Batillariidae; genus Batillaria; species Batillaria attramentaria. The sequence continues at coordinate 22,556 of JACVVK020000216.1, read as the reverse complement.
ACCGGACCGGATGCTACACCGGGACGGGCACTTGAAGCTCGTGGAGCGGTGAGCTATCAATGCTGGGGTCGTGAGTTCGAATCCAGGCTGGAAACTCAACTAAATCAGTCAGTATCAGTTTTGTGCTGCTTCAGTTCTCATTGTCCAAACCCAAGAGCAAGGCACACTGGGATTTGTTCCTCAAGTTGTTTTTCCGGCTTTCGTTCATGACGTCACTGGTCTGCGGTCGGAAAGTCGTTTTAACATTTAAATTACATGTCTAGTCTTGTTAACTTAAAATTTCCCCCACCCCGTCTCCACGACACCCTCGCGGAAAGATTGAAACGTGGTAAACTAAGTGTTAAGGTTACATACGCTTTTTTGGATTGCCTCATGGTTTTTGTTTGATTTGTCTTTTCCGGAAAAGAACACAGTCGGAGCCTCGTTTTGACTCAGTATCGCGCTCATTCCTTATCTACCCCTAACAGTGCGTCTACTGACCTACACAGTTTGTAGCACTGCCTGCCGAAAGTTAGCGAGGACAGAAACGCAGGGCAAGGAAAAGGCAAGTCAAGTCAACAAGGTGTCAGTAGTGCATGCTGCTGTAGGTAACGCAAGGCGGCGCGGAATGTGGCAGATACCCGCCAGTTCCCCCCTCACCACACCGACACGTACACGCCACACTCGAGGGGAGACTTACACTGGTCAGGCAATGGTGTTCCGAGACTCGTCTCAAACCTTGCTACTCTCACCACCTTTCCTCCACACCCCCCCCCCTTTCCCCCTCACCTTCCCGGCCCCTACCCGCCATCTTCGTGCCGTTTTTGCCATAGTTAGGGGCGTAAGTCTTTCCTTCCTCAGCTTTCCTCAGTGTCTGTCTCAGTCAGTGTCTGTCTGTCTGTCGATGTCTGTCTCTCAGTCTCAAATATTCGATTGTGGTGGCTTTTTTCTCGTTGCCCAGTCTTTGATATCATCCACACTGACGTCAGTGGTGGAAAAAGACGTTAAATTCCCAAACACCCACCCCACCCTCTCTCTCTCTCACACACACACACACACACACACACACACACACACACACACACACACACACACACACACGCACGCACGCACGCACGCACACACACACACACACACACACACACGCACGCACGCACGCACGCACGCACCTCCTCTTACAACCCCCCTTTCCCCTCTCTAGCCCTCTCCTCCTATTTTGCCGAGTGTTAGCGAGAGCCTGCTTACTTGACCTTAGCGTAACTTGACACGTCTGTCACAATCCAAAGAAAGCACAGAACTGACAGCCAGCTCGAACTGTGTGATGTCCAGGTGGTAACTATGTGACAAGATGGTCACGCCGTAAACGGACTGTTACGTTCACTGAAGCCGTGGGATTTTGTAAAACAACAACAACAACAACAACAACAACAACAACAACACATCAACAGGGCATTATTCTCTTACAGTTACGTCAGTTTAAGTGTCACACACACACACACACACACACACACACACACACACACACACACACACACACACACACACACTAACACACTAACACACACTAACACTTTACATCGAGTGACGAAATGTCTCCTACCCTGAACTGGGTGTCTACAGGCGCACAAGAAGACACGCAAAAACACAGAAATTGTTTAAAAAAAAAAAAAAAAAACCAACCACAAAACAAAAACAACAACAAAAACAAAAATAACAACAACAGCAACAACAACAAAATCTGATGTCGGGAATGAGTAGAGGACTAATCATAACGGTACGGGTCAGGGGAGAGCCCGAAAAATCAACCTCAGCCTTGAGGTAGCCTGTGTGCGCCAAAGAGACCGTGATTTTTCGGGCTCGCCCGCAAACTGAAGTATGTTGTCTACAATCTGGCTGGTCCGTGCAAAAAAACAAAAAACAAACAAACAAACAAACAAAACACCCCCCCCCCCAAAAAAAAAAAAAAAAAACCCACCATGCTTGCTCAGCACAATGTCTGGAATGTCGCCCACAAAACGTTCACGTGCGGTCATTTCATTTCTCTTGCAAACCACAGAAGAAAACCATAGAATTTTTTTTATATATATCTGTGGCGCAGATCAGTTTCAAGGAACACTTTCCACAAGGAATGAAAGTCAGCAAAGGTCCCCAAACTACGCGTGCTGGTAATGTTTTCCATTTCCGACACGCGATGTAATAAAAACGCAACAAAAGTAATCCCTTCACTCGCTGAATATCACACTTGCCCGAAGTACCCTAATCCCATGACTCAGCCTGCATATTTCACAGTGAACGCCTCGCATTCCTGATCGTCAGTCACCAAATCGCAACAGAAAAGAATGTGAAAAAAAGGGAACGGACTCAGCAACAATTTGAAAAGAAACGAAATTCTCTGGGGGGTACGGACCTCAGCGGCCCAGAGGTCGCGAAAACTGAGTGGAAAACACCTCAACAAATCCGATTCGAATACAAAAACTCGGGCCATTTCACGCCTCTGTTGCAATATAATCCTGCAGGGTTTGGGGCAAATGAGCCCGTAACAATTAGGCCCAACCTTGGTGCGCAACTCGACTGCATTCCGCATGAAGAGTGTATGAAAGCGGGTGAGAGTTGGTAGTTACTGACTGCGTGAAACGGCACTACAGCGACTCGACTCAGCGAACCAGGGGTAACCAGAGTGTACAGAAACTATCCAGTGTGTATGGAGGTAATGCACTTTTCATGCGGTGGCGAGTTGTCGTCATTCTACAGACAGAAATTCTGACAGAAACAAAGTGTTTTATAACGCAGGAGTGCGGTAAGATCTCTGTTGAGGGAGATGCAGAACTATGAAGACATGTACACAGTAGTGAAGAGTACGTGGGGAGTATGTTTGGAGGTTTAAAGTTCCCTTTCCGACTTGGAAGACACTGGAAAATGGTATGACAAAAGATGCCCCTGTCAAATCTGATTTCTCGATACTGATTCCGACCAGCAGACTGACACTCAGACACCCCTGGACCAACCTGATGTAGACCCCCCTCCCCCCCCCCAATCCCCCGGACTGTAAATAATGACTACAAATATTAAGAACCCTCCGCCCTCCTTCCCACAAAACAATAACAACAACAATAAAACAACAACCAAAACCCGAGAAAAAACAAAAACAGAACAACATCAAATCCAAAACCACCACCAACAACAAACAAAATAAAACCAACAACAAAACAAAACAAAACACAAAAGCAACCCAAAACCCAAAAACAAACAAAAAACAACAACCTACAAACAAACAAAAACACAACCGCAACAACAACAACCAATAAATCAACCAACAATAAAACACCCCCACCCCCCCCCCCCCCAAAAAAAAAACAACCCCGAATAACTTCACTACTTCACCCTCTGGCCTCGTCTACCAGCAGAACTTGCCCACAATGTCAGATAAGCTTAGGCTGAAAACTAACTCTCAGGCACTTGTCATAAACCCTTGCACGCAACATGGACTGACACAACCCCGATTGCATGCCAAAGAACCATAAAGACAGTCTCCCGGACAGGTGGCATCACTGTTTGCCATTGATCCCTCGTCACCGATTTCACTGATACTGATTTGGGTTTTGGCACTCGGGTTCAAGGAGGTCCCCCATCGCATAGCTCGCACCTGTGTGATGAACTTATACGTCGCGTGTTGACAAACTGGTTGAAGGAAGGCTCCGTGCGCGTAGTTTCTTTGAGCACGCGATTTATGGCCATCACCAGGTGCGTTACGGCAACGGGAGTAGGGGAGGTTAACAGGTACCTTGTAGATCTCACTCTCTGTGTGTGTGTGTGTGTGTGTGTGTGTGTGTGTGTGTGTGTGTGTGTGTGCGTGCGTGCGTGCGCGTGATGTTTCATGTTACAGTTTTAAGTATGTTCGAACGTTGATTTTTGTTTTTAAACGGCAAGTTTGAAAAGTGGTGGGAAGACCTAAACTGTAACCGTTTTTCAAATTAAGTTATTTCAATTCTCAGTTTCAATTCTCTCTCTCTCTCTCTCTCACACACACACACACACACACACACACACACACACACACACACACACACAGAGAAAGAAAGTGAAAAATTCGAGAAAAGCAAATTCTGGCAGACACGTCGTTGTTAACATCCTTGCAATTACCAATGCCTTTACCAATACGAGTAATAAGTAACTCAGGTAATAAGCTCGTGTAGGAGCGAACATCACATCTTGATGACTTTGTCATTACGTCACAACTCCAGTATCTTCGAATGTCGTCACCGTGATGGGAGAAGAGACGGGGCAGAGCTCGGGTGCATAATGAAACTCCGCATTTCGCGCCCTGGGAGGGAAGAGGACAGCCACTTTTGGCCTGACGGTGACTTGAGGTAAGGACCATAAGCTAACAGTCGACGACACCCAGAGACGGGTAACATTGCGCGCGCTAAATGACGACGGGGGAATGTTCACTTTTCGTTCTAATGCACGTCGCCTGACTAAAGTGTGTAAATAATATTTTCCGCCGGAGATCATACGAGGCGCGACGGAGTAGAGTTTGGCAAGACATCAGGGATGGCTCATCTAAACTGCTTTAAAAAAAAAAAGAAAGAAAAAAAACGTGCTCACTGCGGTCAGTTCAATTGAGAAAAGATCTGGAGCCTGATGCATGCAAAAAGACTAGAATAGTCTTAGCTCTAGTCAGACTCACTACGTCGGGACTATCATCAGGAATCATCTACAAACAAACAAACAAACAAACCTGAAACGAGCTGCAGTTTCAATGTCCTACTAGGATTCTACTGCATCAACATCAGATTCATGTTTGTTTATGTCCCTTTATTACCATGCATGCAGAAGTATGTTTTAGGAAATTGTTGTGTCGAAATGATGTATTAGGATTTGCGGGGTGCTGTCAGAGAGAGAGAGAGAGAGAGAGAGAGAGAGAGAGATGCACCAAAGCGAAATGTGTGCAAGGAACGTATGGCACAGCTCAAAGGAGAAGAGAAAGTTTTAACTATCGGACTGCAGTAAAAATAAAATGGCACTGGAAGGCACGTATGTATTTCCGAGCGGGTCATTTAACTTGTCAAGCGCGAACCTCGTGTTAAACGCGCTGTTTCCCCGTTAACTAAGCTTCACAGAAGCCAAGTTATGTTTTGGAACATTGTCGCCTGTACGCTCAGACTACTCTAGCTTAATGATAAGTAGAGCTCTGAATGCGCGACAGAGCCGTCTACAGGCCGTGCAAACCGGCGAAATTTCAAATTCTCCTAGTCAGCAGTTGGCCGTGCCGCCAGCCTCTCGCTCAGTCCTCGTTTTACCCGCGTTGTTGTGTACCCTTCTATCGGCTCAGCGCCAGCATTTGAGATGGTGTCACTGTGCAGGCGCCTATGTGGTACGATGTCAGACTCTACCAAAAGAGTTCAAGACGTTCTGTGAGCCTGAAAAATGTTAAAAATCAGGCCTTTACAAGTGGGAATTTTCCGTGCTAGGGCGACTCTTACCCAGAGCAGGTGTGCTTTGGGCCTAAAGGGGAGGCTGCCGCCACACAGCCGAGATTCACCCTCTTCACGAGTGCGACTTTGGGGGGTGCTGCCCTTGTTATGACACATCAGACGATGTGGATGATTCCACAGCCGGCAACGCAGGTGCCGTAGTTCCCGGGCCTGGTGAACGCCGGGATATTTATGACATGAAGCGCGGAAGGCGGCGCTGTCACGCAGTCCCAAACCACACGGATCTCCATAGCATCATCATACCGTCACCCTCATTGTCATCATCATACGTAATAAAACTTGCCCCCAGCTTCCGAGCCCTCCGTGGATTCCACCCATGACCTAAGAAGAACACCACTGGAGCTGGCAAAGAGTTGGGGAGAAAGAAAAAAAAAAGGGCCTTTAAGTGAAGGTGTCGGCATCTAGCGGATCCCACATTATCATACGCTATCTGTAAAGATAAAGGCGGGTGTTCGTTCCCGTGTTAATCCTACTCACCCTGACGCCTTCCACCGGGTCGTCACGTTTCGCGCGGGCTGACAAGACGCATGCTGCGCTTGTTACCCATTATCATTTGAACTTTCCTTTATTGTTTGACGAGTGGCGGGTGTGTTGCGGTTTAACTCAATTCTTACCAAGTACGTTTGGGGTTGTGCACCAGTGGCCTAACAACAACAACAACAACAACAAAAGCAACAACAACAACAACAACAACAACAAAAACCAAACAAATCGTAATTAATTTACGTCTGCATGGAATTAAATTTGGCTTAGTGTGAGTGCTGCACTTTGATTATTTAGGGCCGATCGTCGGGGGCTCTCTCCGGGTACTCCGGCTTCCTCGCCCTCTGCTTTGGAAATGTTCAGCCCACCAAATTAGAAAAATAAATGCAATTCTAAATTCCGAAACTTAAATAGCTGAGCTGACCCTTCGCACCACGTGATTGTAAAGTGTTTATGTCCAGTGTGTGAGAGAATGCGTTCAGCTGGTTGAAGCCAAAAAGCAATCTAGCCCGTGACAGTGTGGTTACCACACTCAACCACTGCATGTACCCGAGTTTTACTCGTCTTAACGGCCATCAAACGTCACTGTGTCGCATTCGGAGCTTTACTAATATCTAGGATACGCTATTTCGAGTGGCACAGGCGCGGGTCACAAGCGCATCTGTTCCAAAACAGAGTTAGAAGTTTCCCTGTATAAAACTTAGTAATAGTAGCAATGGTTCCTTTAAAGTCCAGCAGGTAGCATTGTAACTCACTCCGTGCGTCAGGCAGCTACCTGACGTTGTAAGTTAACGTAAAATGCGTGACGGGGCACGGCACCCTGGGACGTTTATGGTCGTGACACCCTCGAAACTCCGCCGCACGACAAACAACCGAGGAGACTGTGCACACAGGGGAACCGTGACAAAACGGAAACACTCGAACACATCTGAAGCATGGACAGTAAACATGTTACAAAAGGTGTCAACATACCGGTATGACCACGAGAAGCTGTTCATCAGTCGTTACTTCTGTTCCGACGCCAAAACTGCAGCCGTGAGTTCTGAATGCGAGAGTGTTTGGGAGTTTAACGTCCTGTTTTCACCACGGAAACATCAAAGTTGACATCAAAGACGGGGTTTTTGGGAGTGTTTGGGAGTTTAACGGAGTGTTTGGGAGTTTAACGTCCTTTTTTCACCACGGAAACATCAAAGTTGACATCAAAGACGGGGCAACGAGAAAAAGGCCAGCACAAATATTTGGCCCCAGCCGGGATTCGAACTCACGACCCGAGCATTGAAAGTCCAACGCTCGACCATTCGGCTATCCCGGCTCCCCACTACAATGAGGGAAACGTGTAGTTCGATATGACTGAAAACGAAGAAAAAAAGCATTAAGTCCATTGACGTCATTTGAGGAAAGAGAGCATTACGTCAATCTTTTTCATACTGAAATCACCCTTTCTTCCGTACAATGACGTCATGGACGTACTGTGTTTTGCCGATACACGGCAGAGTTTAGGGACGGGGCTTTTTGCCTCGGAGCTTGCCGAGTCAGTGGAGTCGTCTATTACCTATATAGGGTTCTACTGCCAATCTACTGCCGACACACATGAGTAATTAAAGAGTGCACGATTTGGGCTGTGAAGCAAAACGCACGAACAACAACACGCAGGACAATGAACGGAATGCCCTATACCCAATACGCTTGAGCGCTTCGTCTGGTTGAAAGCGTAGAAAGCCGCGTTTGAATGCCGACTGCACACTAAGGGGTATCAGCTAACACAACACAGTCGTGTTGGGCAAAACTATGATCCTGCAAGTGCTGAAAAAGGCGACCTGTGTGCCGAGGACATTCTAGATGCATCCGCATACGTTGCATTAACACATTTTGTACCGCACATGAGATTTCTCCGTTCTTCCGGTTCTCTCCCCATGCGCATCTTTTTATTTTTATTTAAACATGGTTTTATTCCGCTGGCCACTTTACACAAAACAGAAGTATTCAGGCGGTGGCTAAAGGCCAGAAGCCCACATATGGCCTCCGGCTGTGAACATACACAAGGTAGTACGGCGAATACTGTAACAGCATACAGCATAATAATGATAATAATGAAAAGACAGGAGAGGGAGGGAGAGGGAAAGAGGGAGAGTAAGAAGAAGGGAAAGTGAGAAGAAGAGAGAGGGAGGGGAAAGGAAGGGCGGCTGAGGGGGAACTGGTTTGGTTGGCGCAGCAGACAGACTGCCCGCGGAAGAGTAAGTGCTTAAACTACTTTCCTAATAATTATATGGTAAAGCGCTGGTTTTTTATTATAAAATTATGTACATATTGGAAGATTGGAAGCATCTTTTCTTTCACTGAAGATTGGAAGCCTCTTTTTTTTTTCATTGTGTTTTGCTTGTTTGGTAGCGTGAGCTGTTATTCTGACTCAAGCTTGTTTTTTTTTTTTTATGATAGTTTTAGATTTAAGTGCTTTACGGGAACTCAGAATGCGTTTGTTGAGCTTCGATCCAATCTTTGTTATTTTGCCCACGTGGGCAAGAGAATAGGTTTCTGCATAAATCACATGGCAGAAACAGGGTTTAAAAAAATTCTACAACTGTAACACAGGGAGTTACGCAGTTTTCGCTGTCTTTGACACCACAGTAAAAACCCGGGCTTGCTTTCACTTCAGTGTGAACACCGGCCGGGAAACATCGATCGCTGTTTGAAGTCTTTCTCCTGCATCAAACAACACCCGCAAAGTGCCGTAGTGATCTGTCGCGTTCGGAGCCCAACGACACACTGAATGGAAAACAGACTCGACTGATTAGGGCCGAGTTTTACAGGGCTCTTCAAAGCGCTCTGCGTAACTGTGACAAGACGTAAAGGTGACAAGAACGTAACTGTGACAAGAACGTGACAAGAACGTAACTGTGACAAGAACGTGACAAGAACGTAACTGTGACAAGAACGTAACTGTGACAAGAACGTAACTGTGATAAGACGTGACTGTGACATGGCGTAACTATGACAAGACGTAACTGTGGAAGACAAAACTGTGGCAAGACGAAACTGTGACATAGAACGTAACTGTGACATAGAACGTAACTGTGACAAGACGTAACTGTGACATAGAACGTAACTGTGACAAGACGTAACTGTGGCAGGACGTGGCTGTGACAAGAACGTAACTGTAACAAGACGTAACTGTGACACGAACGTAACTGTCATTAGAACGTAACTGTGACAAGACGTAGCAGTGGCAAGACGTAACTGTGACAAGACTTAACTGTTACAAGACGTAACTGTGATAAGACGAAACTGTGACAAGGCCGTAACTGTGACAAGACTTAACTGTTACAAGACGTAACTGTGACAAGAACGTAACTGTGACAAGACGTAACTGTGACAAGACTTAACTGTTACAAGACGTAACTGTGACAAGAACGTAACTGTTACAAGACGTAACTGTGACAAGACGTAACTGTGACAAGACGTCACTGTGCGATTGTGCACCGTCTCAGTGTTTTCAAACCACATCTCTCTCTCTCTCTCTCTCTCTTTTTTTTTTTTTTTGACGATCGAGTAGATCTTTAACCAAGAGTTTCCACATGTGCGGAGCACAGGTCTGCGCAGAACGGCCTGAGAGAAGTGCGAGCTTCGTTTCGACATGGATATATTTCCGCACGGAGATGAACACGCCACGCAAAAGTTCTTTCATCATATTCCCATTCCCTAAGCTAAACAGACAATACAAGTATCGTTAAGATGCTGACGTTTGTCCATTAAACAGACGCACACGCCATGTAAACGTTCTTTCAACATTTCTCCTACACTAACAACACAAGTGTTACAAACGGCAGAAGCTTCCCGCCTCGTCTGAGATATTTTAGTAGGAGAAAGTGTAGACGCTTCTTAGCACCAGTTCGTCCCTCTCCCTCCCCCCCCCCTCCCACACGCTTCCTAGCACCAGTTCGTCCCTCTCCCTCCCCCCCCCCCCCCCACACGCTTCTTAGCACCAGTTCGTCCCTCTCCCTCCCCCCCCCTCCCACACGCTTCCTAGCACCAGTTCGTCCCTCTCCCTCCCCCCCCCCCCCCACACGCTTCTTAGCACCAGTTCGTCCCTCCCCCCCCCCCACACACACACTTCAACAGACATCAATGTACAAATAAACCCACACATTTCAACAGACGTTAATGTCCAAATAAACACGTGCTCTTCACAAATCCCTTCGTATCAGTGGTTTTCAAGTGTGTTGTAACCAGAGAAATAGAGCATTAATTTCCCAGTAGGCTGCAGTCATGTTGTCATCATTCTGTTAAAGCAAGGACGCTCTCAGACAACAAGGTGGGGGTGGGTGGGTGTTTGGGAGTTTAACGTCCTTTTCAACCATGTAAGATTAATACCAAAGGCAGGGCACCCTAAGAAAAAAAAAAAAAAAGACCAGCACAAATATTTGGACCAAGCCGGCCTCAGACAACAGACGATGCGCCTGCGTAGGTAACCAACGCGTATAATTTGCAAACATTAAGCTACTGTTTTCTGCATGTCAACAGACACACGAACGATCTACCGACATAGTGTAGCCCCTCTCTGCCTTTTGCCCATTTTGTCACACCAACCAGCAAGGTGGCCATTGCCAAACCCATTGTCTAGAAAATTTCAGTTTTTTTTTTTTTTTTTTTGCAGACCAGAACAATACCGACATTTTAGAAAGAAACAAGTATTCTGTTTATTGTATGAAATCACGTTTTATCAGAACCCATTTCGTCTGCCATCTGAAAGATACAGTAATCGCTGTTAAGGCGAGAATGGTTCTGGTGTGTGTGTGTGGTTTTTTTTTTTTGTGTGTTTTTTTTAATTCGTGTTGTTTTGCTTTGTTTTGTTTTGTTTTTTAGCATGCCATACTTCAAAACCTCGAAGGGTCTGTTATTCACACAGAATCACGGTATGCATATAAGGCAAAGCAAATTACATACCACGCACATACAGCTTTCTGTCGTATATTTTCCGAGCAAGCTTTTTCAGTCAGCGAGTGTTTATTAGGCAGACTTTGTACGTGACTTCCCATCAGAATGTACGCAGGAAACTAGCTGCGTGAGCACCTCAGTATTCATTTTTGGACCATTATATTTCTCACTTCTTCATCGGTGAACAGACGTGGTAACATTTCTGTCATGTACATACTTTTTACAAACACAATCCCCTGGCTTCCTCCCTCCCCTCCACAGCAACAACAACAACAACAATAACAACAAACAAACAAAAACAAGACGCGGCATTTCGCCGTCTGCTTCAAGGGATGTGCGTGCGTGTGTGTGTGTGTGTGTGTGTGTGTGTGTGTGTGTGTGTGTGTGTGTGTGTGTGTGTGTACCTGCGCGCGTGCGGTCATGCGTGCGTGCGTGCGTCAGCGCGTCAATGCGTCAGTGTGTGTGTGTGTGTGTGTGTGTGTGTGTGTGTGTGTGTGTGTGTGTGTGTGTGTGTGTGTGTGTGTGTGTGTGTGAGTGTGTGCGTACGTGCGTGCGTGCGTCTCTGTGTGTGTGCGTGTGTCGGTATGTCTGAGTGTCTGTGTAGTTTAGTCTCTTCTGGTTCATTTCACGTGCCTATGATCGGCTCCCCCACCCAAAAAAACACATTGACGAAAGGGGATAACGCGTCCGCACTCCATACTCCACAAAGCTGCTGTTTCAGCAGAAGAAACAGAAACCTAAAGCTAATCAGTGTTTGTGTTTCTCCCTCTTCCCCCCCCCCCCCCCCCTAAATAATTACTCATTCCAGTGTCAAAGCACACGCTCAGGCCTTTTTTACCTCCTCCCTGTAGGAGAAACAGCGGCACATCCTCTGACGCGGCCGCTATGATGTGATGCGCTTTGTAACTGAACAGGTTACTTGATGTGAGGAGAAAAGTTATTGCGCGGAAAGCAGTGTTGCTGCTAATGTTGCAACAAATTCCGAAGCGGGTTACTAGTATATAATTTGTCTGAAAACTGAAGAGATGAACACGACCGTTATCACGTGATGTGCATTGTAACTGTGAACGGCTAAACTGATCGATGCTAAGCGAAACTTGAGGTTATATTGCGCACAAGGTGAAGCGATCCTACTGCCGTGCTAATGATCACGTAAATATTGAAGAGGGTTATTAATAGTAATTTGATTTGTTTGAGAAAGCAATCAACAAATTGATAACCGTTTACGGGTTTCCGATTCGCGGGAACTACAGTATAATGAAAGTCCTGGGCCCGAATGTAAAAGTCGAGGTTAATTCAACCCACGGCTACGGGCCTAACCCAGACTAGGACAAAAGAACAAAAAATTGTATAAAAAAAGGAGGCAAAGAAAGGAAGAAATGAATCCTCCTATAACGGCTTAGGCATCTCGCTTCCTGATTTAAAAACAAAACAAAAAAAAAATATACAGAAAATTTAAACCTAGAGCTAGTTTAGTTCGAGGCTAGACTCTAACCCAGGGCTAAAACCCCTAACCTCGACTTCTACATGCGGAACCTGGTTGTAAGGTATACTGAAAAAAAGTAACTGCTTCAGTCTATGACCGATCTCCGACACCGATACGAAGTCCAGTTTCAGTACGGCCAGATGCTGTGCCTTGGGCAAGTTCCTAATCTAAGGTCCGGCCACGGCATACAAACCAAAGTGGTTACTTTAATTAGACAGAGCCTACATGATTAGTTCGAGTGGTTTACGGCGAAAGACTAACCCCTCGATGGTTCGATTGTTTGAGTAGCTACCTCGCCGGAGGGTTATGGAAAGTCATAACTCACACTTTCGCTCTCTGTTTCCTTACAATTTTCAGACGTAAAGCCCCCGAAGTTAATTCACTGAAAATTTGCATTGGCGAGTGGTGTAAACATAATTATGACCCTGCTGTTACTATAACTACTTTTTCTTTATTTTAACTTCATTATGAGTTCCTACCGGGAAATATCAGTCAGTACAAAAACAACGAAACTCAGCGGTTCTCAAACAAGTTCACACGTTTGAGTCATAAAGGATTACAACTCTGTCCGTTTCACATAACCGGGCCTCGGACTTACAATTTATAGATTTTAATTTCTTTAAAAAAATAATTCCTCCAGCTCATATTTTAACACCTCATCAGTTTCCCCCACACTGTAACGGCCATTTTTGAGGCCAAGGATAGATTCTATATACCAACAAAACTGTCATATGAAAGGTTTCTAAAATGTCTGTTAACTCACCTTAAATGGGGAAATTCTTCTTTCAATGTCGCTAGTGTAACATGCTACATCAGTCGATAATCAAGGTATACTCTCAGACAGCACATTACATAAATACTCAAAGTATGCACCAGTGAAAATTCCCACAAATCCACTTACCTGTTATTGCTTTATTCCAGAACTGGATGGAGAATCAGCGCAACAGAATCGTATCCACGGTGTATCAAACCACCTTGGCTCGCAGGTGCCATATCACTTCCACCCAACCCCTGATTGAACACTCACAGGTAAACACAAGTACACTACGAAAACCAGCAGTAGTCGATAATCCGCCACTTGCACACGTTGAATGTAGAGGGAAAAACTGAAAGGTCGGTATCCCAGCTTGGATCACATAATGCACGTTCCACTTGACAACTAGGCAAAAACTGCTGTAGCTGTACGCGCAGAGCGAAATAAAATCCACATTTAACAGGAATAAATTCCTTGGGCTTGAAGCTTCTTGTCAAGAGGTGACCGCCTTGCTCTCTGGTGTATTCCCGAATCCAAGAGGATCGAACCGGTGGATTTACGGGGGTAAGCGGGTGACCTCTCACCCTGCCCGCCCAAACAAACACCGGTGTTCAATAGCGGCCTATCACACGCTTCATTCAAACTTTTCAAACCATGGCTTTGGTTTCTGAACAGAACGGCTTCGCACGTTGGCACAGCAGATTTCTTTTTTTCTCTCGCTCGCTCTATCTCTCTCTCTCTTCTCGCTGAAAGAATGTAATGGGAAAAGCGACTGAAAACAGACACACAATTGCAAAGTTGCAAAGGGTGAACAAGCGGAACTGACTACTCGGCTACGCAATCAGTTACAGAATGCATCGTACTCCCAAAGGAGAGAGAGAGGGAAAAAAAAAAGAAAGACACAGAAAAATCAAGAAGTACTCCAGTGAAGAACCGTCACAAATTGGCGAGAAATAGCTTTCACACACACACACAACAACAAATTGTACACACGCGCTGTGACGCTGAAGATTCGGCGGAGGCCGGTAAAAAGGAAGCTCCCAAAACCAAAACCAAACTGACACTAAAAACTTGGTCCCAGCGAAGAGATCGCTTCCGCTGTCTGGAGGTTGTGAGGGTCCCGTTTCTCTTTTCCCCCAACACCTGTCTCAGCCTTGGTCTGTCTATTTGTCCACCGCCTGTGTCGCCGAGGCGCGCGCGACCAAACCGGTGTGCAGTAGTGCTACTCCTGGCCAACTTCGCCTCACCCAGCCTACAGCTTGTGTGAGTTGAGCGACAGACAGACAGACAGTGCGCCCCAAAGCCCCTTTACAAGAAGATAGGAGAGTTCTCCCTCCGGCCGACGCTCGGTCTACGCTGCTAGAGGGAAAATCGGCCTGTCGAAGCTAGGCAGCCCGTACACGTCCGACTGAGAGAAAGAGAGTGAGACTTGAATGAGAGACAAGGGCTGTGCGGCAAAAGGGGTGCGCGTTCGTCTGTCTGTCTTGCCGCTGAGTGATTTCTACCTCCGTAAGGTCCCATTAACTCAATTCTTACCACGGAAGTTTGGGGTTGTGAACCACTGGCCTCACAAAAACAAACAAACAAACAAACAACAACAAAATATTTATGTTCAATTTGGCTTCGTGGCAGTGTCGTGTTTTGTTTATACTCGTGTTTGCTGCAATAAGAGCCGCCAAGACACCGTTCATCTTGCCTGATTTTCGCATAAAACCGAAAAAGTGTCAAACACCTGGGATACTCGATCGCGGTACGAAATGTGCTGTGATGACGCTTTTTTTTTTTTAAGTTTCAGCAACGTTCGGATAGGGTCCCTTCGTGTTTGGAAGGTGCGGTTAGATGTTTGGATTCGCGTCAACTCAACAAGGAGCAATTAGACACGGTTTAAGAGGTGTGTATAAACGACTGGGGAAAAAGTGAAAAGAAAGCTATACTGCGTGGTTATACAAGCCAACTGCACAGGTAAAGCGGGCGGACACATTCGTCTCTCCCGCTGCCCAATTTTTTATTGATGTGCATTTTGAGAGAGGGCGGAACACTGACGCAATCCAGTCTGATGTGAATAGTCAGAAACTATTGAAAAAGAAAAATATCCCTCGGATAATTTGATCCTAACTGGTCCATTGAGTAATCTTGACCAATGAATGTCATTTTTGTACCACAGTACCCAAAGTGTACCACCAATGCGAAATGCGGACACTTATACTCCATGACATTCCTGGTGTATAAGGGGAGCCGGGAGAGCCGAATGGTAGAGCGTTGGATTTTTTAATGCTCGGGTCGTGAGTTCGAATCCCGCCATGTGGACTGGCCTTTTTCAGGTTGACCCGTCTTTGATAACACCCTTACGTTGTGGAAAAAGACGTTAAACTCTCAAACACCCACCGGCCTACCCACCCTGGTGTATAAACGCAAAACTACTGACACTCGCATTCGAGGATTGCGAGTGGGTGGGTGGGTAGGGTGTTTGTGAATTTAACGTCCTTTTCCACCACCTATGGGTGATATCAAAGACGGGGGGCAACGAGAAAAAGGCCAGCACAAATATTTGGCCCCAGCCGGGATTCGAACTCGCGACCCGAGCATTGAAAGTCCAACGCTCTACCATTCGGCTATCCCGGCTCCCTTCGAGCCTTGCGAAACACGTTTTTTTTTTTTTTTGTTTGTTTTTTTTCCCCGCGGATCGGTAGTGACGTAAATTAATTTGCACGTCATGCCTGTTTGAAGTGTTCCTACGTCACCGCATTAAAAACCAACAAGCTGGGTTAGCCCTCCATTAGGCACGGCGTCTCTGTGACTTCCCCGATCACTCATGGGGTACCCAAACTAGCCCTCCATAAACCCTAGACACGGAGTGCATCAAAATGGACCCGAGTGTTTCCATTGCTACTCCGCTTCAGAAGTAGCACCGCCAGGACAGGGTGCTTTCAAAGAGTAGCACCGAGTGTTTCCATATTCAAATTTCAGTGACACTGAGTGTTTCCAACGGACTTCCGGGGAGCCGGGCTTGCCCAGTGGTAGAGCGTTGGACTTCTAATGCTCGGGTCGTGAGTTCGTATCTTTGGCTGGGGCCAAATGTTTGTCCTGGCTTTTTTTTAAATCGTTGCCCCGTCTTTGATATCACCCGTATGTGGTGGGAAAGGACGTTAAACACCCAAACACCCACCCCACCCCAACGGACTTCCGTCCGCCGGCGTGAAAACTGGGAAAAAGGAACCGTTTACCAACTAGACAACGACTTTGAATATTGCGTTACTACAATGGGAAGACGTGTTCGTTCTTATATTTCAAACTTATCACGAGACAGCGATCAAAAGTTTTGAAGTGGGGTTGCACCGGAAACACTATCGTGTCCATTCAGTTTGGCTTCAATCCCGTGTTCACAGGAAAAACGGAAAAGGATCGCTCGAGCTTCATCGAAATCTACGTCTTCCTGCCATTCACACTACTTTCACAGGCTATGCGCTGTACACTCTGACTACCCGACGAGCTGTTCGGGGCTGGTTCGGGCTCGGCTGACTAACCAGTCGCCACTGCTTTTTGCGTGCGACTGCGAACCTGCCCTCACACAAAAGAAATATCACGGAGGCCCCTTTATAAAATGTTGTCACAAGCTGTAGTATTTGGCGGGGAAGGCTCTCTCTCTCTCTCTCTCTCTCTCTCTCTGTAGGCTCTGTCTCTTTCATAGTCTCTCTCTCTCTCTCTCTCTGAGAGTGGGGGGGGGTGTGCCAATGTGTGTGTGTGTGTGTGTGTGTGTGTGTGTGTGTGTGTGTGTGAGAGAGAGAGAGAGAGAGAGAGGGAGAGAGAGAGAGAGAGAGAGAGAGAGAGAGATTCTGAGGGATATATTTCATATTTCAAGGGTTGTGACACTAATGTGAAAATATATTGTAGACGTATGCACTAGCGTGCACACTGTACCAGTTGCTCGTACTTTTGGCGTGACCCATGTTAAAATGTGTGTGTGTGTGTGTGTGTGTGTGTGTGTGTGTGTGTGTGTGTGTGTGTGTGTGTGTGTGTGTGTGTGTGTGTGTGTCTGTCTGTCTGTCTGTCTCTCTCTCTCTCTCTCTCTCTCTCACACACACACACACACACACACACACACACACCGTCAACTCCCTCTCACCAGACCTCCCCCCCCACCCTACCCCCTTCACCCCCCCTCCCCCCTTCAACCCAATCAGTCCAAACAGACCTCATCCTTAAATACTGAAGGGGAAAAAAAAAAAAAAACTCCCCTTCGCTCAAACGCTCCGACCTGTCAACTCAGAGGTGCTAACCATTGTCCACTCTCTCAATGAAAAGCTTCCTGAACAGCCACCATTATCCCCCTGCAAACCACGAGCCCGCTCCTCTGTTGAAACCCGCATTCATTGAAGCATTTCTATGCTTGTTTCATCAAGTGGGTGTCTCCACGGTTTGCTGTAGTTTTCGGGGCAGAAAATAGTTTTTGACCAAGTGTCGGCCACCTCTGGACATGAGACCGCTCATGGCACGCACCATTCAAAGCGACCAGTTTGTTTCTTTTTTTTTTTTTTCTCATTCTCACAGTGTCCTTTTGCTTTTAGCCCCTTCATCTCCCCCCCCCCCTCAATACCCCCGCCCTGTCCCCCCTCCTCCCCTCCAACCCCTCCCACCATCCCCAACCCGTCTTCTTGTACGGGGAATCCGGTGGAGCGCTGGGCTCGAAATCGGATCCCCCCAGGTGTGGGTGTCTGACTTTCACGTCCTTTTCCCGCCACATATGGGTGATATCTAAGACGGGAGCAGCGAGGAAAAAAAGGCCAGCCCAAATATGTGCACCCAGCCGGGTGTGAGGTAATGTTTGCCAAAAAGAACGGCATTATTTGTCTAACTTGCTTTCCTTTTTTAAATAACATGAAAATTGTAAACTTAAATCTCTGGCTACAGAGACTCTGGTACCGGATGGGACATAGGACTTGTTTTACTTGTTTTTGGAGGAAGGTATGGGGGGGGGGGAGTGGGGGGAAGGGTGGGGAGGGTGTTTGGGGGTTTAACGTCCATTTCCATCACATGGGGTGACATCAAAGACGGGGCAACGATGAAAAAGCCAGCACAAATATTTGGCCCCAGCCGGGATCGAACTCACGACTCGAGCATTAGAAGTCCAACGCTCTACCATTCGACCACCCCGGCTCCCCAGGTGGGGGGGGGGGGGGGCGGGGGGGGGGGGGAGAAGGAGGCGGCTGGTGGTTGTGGTGTGTGTGGGGGGGGGGGAGGAGTGGACTAAGGGTAATATTTGCTGTCTTCAGCAAATCAACAGCACCAAAACACATCCGATGTCATTGCTACGTTGCTGCACCATTGAAAATCACTCCCTTTCTTTCCATCCCCAAGAAATATCCACGACACTTCTCAAGAAGCGACTGATGACGCCACATGTTTGCAGACAACACAACGTTCTCTGGAAGCTCAGTCTGTCAAATTTCACTGCCTTGCTATTCATCTGAATGACGTGGGGGGGGGGGGGGAAATTACGAGTTAGTTAGCAGGGTTTGTGTTTCTCTCGTCCGATGCTGGGTTTGCCAGATCCTGCCACCCCTCATCACATGCTGCATTTACTGGTCGGCTGGGCAGGTTTTCACGAAGATGGCGTCACAGTTCAACACCAAAATAAGCAACACACTCATTTCTTCTCAACGACATCTCATGGGGTTAACGTTTTGCAAGCACCTCACTTTCCGTTAAACATGAACATTGTTCACCTGAAACGAAACTCTGACTTACGCAAGTGCTTGCAAACGCTAACCCCATAAGATGTCGTTGAGAAGAAATAAGTGTGTTTATTTTGGTGTTGAACCTGTCTGGAATAATGCATAATACATTTGGGGTGCCTTTTTTTTTTTTTTTTTTTTTTTACGCCGGAAGGCGTTTTGGGGTTATGATGTAGTTACCCTGAGTACGAACGTGATATGCACGAAGTGTATCTTGTAGGTCCTAGCAGATATTACATTACCATCTTGGTAATGTAATGTCTTTGCTAGCACGTTCGATATTCTCGATATGGACGATGTGCACACACACACAAAAAAAATGTGCCACGAGATTTGCGACACGTGATTCAAGTCTCGAGATTTGCACCACGAGATATGCACCACGAGATTTGAACACCGAGATTTCAGTGTACAACGAAATCTGCGTCACGAGATTTGTGCTACGGGATTTGAACCACGGGATTTTGCACCACGAGAGTTGTGCTACGAGGTTTGCGTCCGAGATGTGCGTCACAATAGCTGAACTACGAGATTTGCACCACGACATTTGCGTCACGAGATTTGCGCTACGAGATTGCACAATGACTGTTTCTCCTATTTTGGGGACACACACGCACACGCACACGCACGCACGCACGCACGCACACACACACACACACACACACACACACACACACACACACACACACACACAAAGTTTTGTTGCAAATTCGTGTAATGTGTGGCAAATTTGTCAGCGTGCCGTAGACTGTTGATGAAATCTTAAAACTGACTCTGGTGTCCAGGAAAAAAAAAGAAAAAAGAAAGCCACCGCAAACCAACATCCATGCCAGCTAACGTGTAGCACATTTTGCGCAAATCACTTCACCACCGTAGCGCGCAACATCCCTGTGATTGCATGACCCGAAATACCAGCCCGCGATCCGGGCTCTGAATGCTTGTCCGATTTCTTTTACCATCGGCATGTTCTTGTCTAACCTTTGTGAACTGATGTTTGGTTTTGTTGTTCCTTCCTCGGGACCCTCGGGTACAGAATCGGTGAATGGTGGAAATGGAGCATAGGGTGATTGCTTTCGATCGAACTGCGTATGAAATGTTGCTGGGATGATGCGTTCATGGTGGCTGTGCGTGTGTGTGTGTGTGTGTGTGTGTGTGTGCGTGCGTGCGTGCGTGCGTGCGTGCTCATCCAGAGCATTTAAAGAAAAGAAAATCGAATCAAGTTTCAGTTTTGCGTTGTGTGTGTGTGTGTGTGTGTGTGTGTGTGTGTGTGTGTGTGTGTGTGTGTGTGTGTGTGTGTGTGTGTGTGTGTGAGAGAGAGAGAGAGAGAGAGTCGAACGGACGAGAATTCCATTGAAAACTCCTTTCTCACAATCACTTTTCGTGTTCAGATGACTAACATCGGAGGGGGGGGGGGAGGAGCTGTTAACCACAAATCGGCCCTGAACCTCAAAACCACCTTCATAAATCTCCACTGACAATCTGACTTTTGTTACTCTGATCAGACCAGGGGCCGGAAAAAAGTACATTTGCATACCCTTTTCCGTGCCAGACTTAGTCATCCAATTGCAGTGACTCAGCGAAGAGTTTGGGCTGTGGGTACAAGGTCGTCTGACTTGCAATAAAATCTTAAACAAATTAAGTTTGGCCATTTTCAATCCGTTTGAAGTCGGGGCTATGGTATGGTATGGCATGGTGTCGTATGGTATGGTATGCAATGGTAGGTTTCTCCTCGGCGCACATATCCGTCTCTTTTAAGACGCTCGAGGCGCCGCAGGTTGAGGGACGAAGCAGTGAAAGCCTGCTGCTGCAAAGCGCTACTTCATGGGCGGATCCTTCACCTTGGTTATTCAAGTTCAAAGTCCGTTGGTTCTTCTATGTACTCACCAAATAAAATATCCAAATAAAACGTAATTATGCATTTTGTCTTCACTCTTTGAATGGCCGGGGAGGCGGGATAGCCGAATGGTAGAGCGTTGGACTTTCAATGCTCGGGTCGTGAGTTCGAATCCCCGTTGTGGCCAAATATTTGTACCCGCCTTTTTTCTCGTTGCCACGTCTTTGATATCACCCTTACGTGGTGGAAAAGGACGTTAAACTCCTAAACACCCACCCACTTACCCCCTTTGAGTGGTCAGTCTCGGCGCTGAGACGCTCGAGGCGCCGCAGGTTGGAGGACGAAGCAGTAAAAGCCTGCTGCTGCCAAGCGGCGCTTTATGTGGCACAACACCACTCTTGCTGTCCACGCTCAAGGAGCTGCGGTTCTTTGATTTAATCACCAAGTAAAATGTCCAAATGAAACGTGATGCACATTTTGTCTTGACTCTTTCAATGGCCCTCCTTGTACCCCAACCAGCCCTCCAACAATACCCTCTATATAATCCACTGTAAAAAGATATAGGCAGTGTGTTAACAGTCAAAACCACTTACCGGGACGTCACTTAGCACCTTACGAACAGACATCCACTGTATTTCATTTCGTTTATAAAAAAAAAAGTAAACTAGGTCGGGAGAACAGTGCGACATCTCCTTGAGATGCAAAGCAAATTTGTTCCTTTCGAGGTATTTGCAAAAAAAAAAAAAAAAAATCGAAAAGTACTTAAACCAACTGTCCGCCCTACAGTGGCATTCTCGCATGCCCTCGAGTTATGGATACCGTCAAGGAATTCATGCTAAAATCCCTGTCCTATTCATTCATCGCGAACCTTCCGTACTAAACCACAAAAGCTCCCCAAAGCCAAATCCACACCTTAGTCTATGGTCCGTCTACAGTACACGCGCATAGGATGTCAGCGAGTGGCGATCTTTGCGACACCTACCGTCTGTATTGGGAGTTTATGGCAGTGACACCAAGGGAGGCGATCCTAGGGTCAAGAGAAGTAATCCAGTTCCAGTTTTGCTGCAAGCTGACGTGATCGTTGTCGGAAAGTTTTTCGGGAGCTGGAAGTGTACCCTGGTATTTTTCACCCCTCGCTGGGCACCCTGAACACCGTTGAATGCCGCCTCGTCGGTCAAACTCTTCCTTGAAATTCTTTACAGCCACCATGCACTGGAAATGTACACGAGTAAAAAATGGCGGAAATGACAGTTTCTTCTTCTTCCGCTACTTATTCTTCTTCAGAGTAACTGGATTTTCAGTTCTTGGGTCCTTAGTTCGAATCCTGGCTGAGAGCCAGATACTTTCGCTGGCTTTTTCCTCCTTGTCCCGTCCTTGATATCATCCACATGTGACGGACCCCCCCCCCCCCCCCCTCTTCTTCTTTAGAGCTTAGATCCGTTGCCCCGTGTGTGCTGCTTACTGGGCAGTCAGGCGCACGTCTTCTGCTAAGCCCCCCCCCCCCCCATCTCTTTTGTGTGACGTAGGGCCACAGATTGAGCGTGGGATCAAGTTTGGTGTTTGTTTGAGTACCCTGGTTTGCCAGTGTTGCTAGTTTGTAGTGATTTTTGTCACTAAGCCAGATTTTCGTGATTTTTTATATTTTGGTAGGGCAAGGTGTATGCCAGGGGGCAGCAAGAGGAGGCAAGCTGCCAGTGAAGCTGGGACTTTTTGTACACATGAGAGGCAAAGGTGACATGAGTGGATTTGCTGGATTCGAGGTATTTGGCTTTCTAGCCTAAACAGAAACTGAGTAGACTCGCATTACTGTTGTTCAAATGCCTTCATTTTCTCGAATTTGGAAGATCATCTTATTATACTG